>JAJMBP010000036.1:0-172818 GCA_030565345.1 Suhomyces coccinellae
CCGCTGATCTTGGCGTTATTAGCACCACGCCTTAACCAACTGGGCCAAGGGACCTCTCGTTGTATGACTGGGACTGCTCTTGGTCCAAGAATACAGAGAAGAGTTAGGCTAAGATGGAATTGAAAAAGCTGGAAGGTTAGGATGTATTATTTCTTCCACTTTGAAGGGCAATACAGCTCAGTCATTATCTTCAGGATAGTGCAGTGAAAAAGATAGCCACATATTCGGTATGGTTCCAATGGTGCTCCATTTAAATCAACTTCTTGGAGTATATATGGAAGGAAATGGGAGATGAATTACTAGAAAACTAATTTATGTCTAATTAGTTGGAAGTGAAGTTGTAAATGAGTATATTAATATACATTTCGATCTTCACAGACTAGAATATATGTAGTAGTATTGTAATATGTAGATGAAGTGTATATTACTTCATTGCAGATCGTGTGATGGTTAATCAACGGAACTGGCTTAAAAGTTTCTTTGACTATTTTTCTGGAAACCTTATGTGCTTTACTACATCAATACTGTTTCGAACTACCTGCAACTATACAAGTGGTACTATTAAGTTACATTCCTTGAACTGTAGAACCCGGTGTGAGCACTACCATTAATATTTATCACGTGACTCAACTATTATTTCTGAACTACACCGTAGCTTGTCTGTCCAGAAGTTGGAAACAACCATCAACACCCCATTCTAATTCAATCCTTATGCATACAAATCTGTTGTTTCTTCCTTGCTCTTAGCCCATTTCCTTTTGTAATGGTATACCTTTCCTACTTCTGGATATTGACTTTCGCACACGACCTAATGATCAAATAAATTTTTCATAACTCTGAAAGTTACACCAGTTCTCCTGATAATGCCCGTCAAAGCCATCGCCAAGTCGTCCATAGCACGTAACGGAATCGGTGCATTTGTGGCACCATGCCACAGAATTTCTGTCCAGTACTGCAACTGGGGTGGTTCGTCTACAGGACTCCGTGAGTTGTTGAAGACTGGAAAGTTGGACCAAGTTGCATCCCAATCCAAAGGCACATTCTTCGAAATTGTGAAAAAGAGCGGACACCCACAGTTGCACTTCCACTACAACAACGACGTTGTCAAATCCGTCGAAATCGCCAATTTACAACCTGGAGAAATCATTTCGAAAATAAAAGAATACAGCCAAAGAAGTGGAAACGACTTGTTCAAGTTCAACCACAAGGTCATGTCCATTAATGACTCGGTTAGAGGTATCTGGTCGCCATTGCATACTCCAAAGTCCCATAGACACAAGATTTAACCAGTCTCATAGACAAAAGATTAGGTGTAACATACTGTAAATAGAGCATTAAATGCATAAATCGACATTCTGAAAAAATGTAGAAATATTCAATCCTATGACAACTCTGCAATAGAACTGTAATTCTAGCACATTGCCAGTATGCTCCGTGTTTTGTCAGTAAAGCACATAACACTACGCCCGTTTCTCCTCAGGCCATTTATGCAATAATTTATTTCTATTTCTATAGCAATAGACTTCACTAAAATACCCGAAGACTAAGGGGCAAAATAGTTCCCACAATACAAAAATTGTGACTCTTTTGCCGAACGGGGATTTATGGGTTATAAGCAATAATTTATGTAGCTTCAATAACTTCCAAAATAACGTAAGATCATTTCCAAAGAATTGATCAAAACCTGTTTCGTGCAAAATTATTTGACTACTGATCATAAAGTAAGTATTTATTATGGAGAAATGAACATCTGTTGAACTCAGTCAATATTATCTATGACAAGCAGAAAAGCAATAGTTGAATAATGCAGACCTCCATGCCAGGGTCTATAAAATGAATATAACCTCAAAGGACTTTTTAATTAGGAAAAAAAGTCATCAAAACCAGGAGAGAATCGAATGGATATCGTTCATTAGATTGTTTTTTGTTTTGTTTTGCTTTACTTGTAGGAAGGTGGGGGAATAGGATCTGTGACAGAAGTGCCAAATTCCTTTTCCTTCAGGCCCTCCTCACTGATAACTTCATGGCGCTCCTCGGTAATGTCGGTATCGGTATGCGAGCCGTCATTCGGCACGTTGAAGATCTGGTTTCTCCAGAAACCGTCTTCTCCGAGCACCTCCTTGACCACCACGGTGTAGCCGAAGATTCTAGGCAAGACCTGGACCCAAACGATCCAGTACAAGAAGCCGACTCCGAAAATGGCCCAGGTGACGACTGGGTGAATCCAGTATGGCAAGCTCTTGTAGACGGTTTGGCCATGCGAAGGAGGAATGTAGGGAGCAGCAATCAAGTACAACGACGAGAGGAAGAAGAAGAAAATCACAGGAAGCGAAGCCTTGATGGGAGGGTTCCATTCTCTTCTGCCCTTGTACTTCTCGTAGTAGATCCACAACAAGCCGGCGGCCACCACGGTGTTGACCACGTTCAATGGGTACGAAATCAAGTTCAAGATAAAGTTGTAGGCGTCTCCGGGAGGAGGGGCAAGCATGGTGACAATACACACGAGCCAGTGCTGCATCAAGCCGACAAAAGGCGAGTTGAAGGGTCTAGAGGTTGCGAAAAATCTGGAGAAAGGCAACGAGCCCTCTCTACCCAAGGACTGGATGATTCTACCTTGCGAGAAAATCACCGACATCACGTTACCCCAGGCCGACAACGCCACGAAGGCAGAGGCGGCCTTCTCGGCCTTGTCGCCAAAGGCGTACTTGAAGAAACTGGCGGCCAAGATTCTGCCTGAGCTGGCAATCTCGTTCTTGGGGACCACGGCAAAGTACGCGATGTTGACGAACATGTAGATGATGGCAAGGAAGATGAACGCAGTGGGGGCAGCCACCTTCAAGACCTTGTGGGGGTTCTTGATCTCGCCCAAGGCGTAGTTGGCGTTGGAGTAGCCCACGTAGGACCAGATGACGTTGTAGAGGGCATTGACAATGCCGAAACCGGTGGGACTGGTACCCTCGAAGGCGTTGACCAAGTTGTGCGTGGGCTTGAAGTTGTTGGTGTGGATGCCGCCGCCCAAGGCGACCCATCCGGTGACGGTGATCAACAACACAATGGCCACCTTGAAGACACCCAAGACGTTGGCCACGAACAAGCCGGCACGCACGTGCAAGGCGTTGATGAGGAAAGAGAACGTGATGACGGCAAGGCCGATGCCTCTGGAGTTCCACTGGGTCACCTCCTTTCCGGCGGCGTTCAAGATGTATTCACCGGTGACCACGGAGTTTCCCGACGCCCAGCCCAAGAAGAACACGTACGACGCGTACATGGCGGTAACCAAGAAGCGGGGCTTCTTGTAGATGTACTCCAAGTAGTTCTTCTCACCACCGTTTCTGGGAAGGGCCAGGCCCAACTCCATGTATACCAACAAGCCGGAAAAGGCGATGACGGTTCCGGCGAACCACATCATCATGGCTGCACCCACGGACCCGGAAAGGTCGTATATGGTGGAGCCGGTGGAGAACACTCCGGCTCCCAACATCCGGTTGAGCATGAGGAAGGTGGCGGAGATGTAGCCGATCTCCTTCTTGTTCTTGTCCAATTGGACCACCACGGCCTCTCTGTCAGAGGAGAGCTCGGAGACGTTGTCTGCAGAGGCATTGCCGGGCTTTTCGGCGCCGGTCTTGTAGAACTTGGAGAACACCATGTCGAGACTGGAAGGACGGTGCTAGCAGTACGACTGGTCTGAATGAGGAGTATGGAACGGGCCCAGCCTGGGCATGCTGGAGGTTATATATAGTGGCAGCAGTGCATGTTGCAGGAGCTGCAACGGGCGAGGTCATCGTGTGACATGCGCCTGCATCGCCGTTCGCATGCAGCAAATTGCTTTTGGGATCCACAGTTTGGCACCGGGCCTGGCCTCCAGAGGGGGGCGGGCGTGGGGGCACAGGCCGCCGTAACGCCCCGACGGCCTGGTCGCTGGGCAGAGCCCACGGCGTTCGGGCTGGACACTCGGCTCCAGGGGCCACAGCGGCGCCAGCGGCATCGTGGGCCAAAAACATTGCCAGTGCTGTCATTTCACGTGACGTGCAGATTGGGCGGCCGCCTGCAGCGGAGCTGCACGCCAACGCTGCATGCCGCTGCAGGCTGCTGCAGGGACAATGGAGGGGATTAGGTCCAGCAGTTCTGGCTGGCGGTGGAGGGCCACCGGAGTGCCAGCAAATACGACGCCTGGACCCTCGGGAGGACGTTGTAACGGTGTCGCTTCGGGTCTGCGTTTTCACGGCGTCGGGCCCGGTGTGCTGGCCTTCTGGCGTCGGGCTCACGTGCGCTGGCCACCAGCTGCTGCGTCCTGCAGACGCACGGGCTGTGGCGGCGTAGCCTGGGGCATTGGAAGGGCCACAATCAGCCAAGCTTTGGCGCAGGAAAGTCGACACTGACAACGCTAATCGGCCTTTGCCTTGGTGGAGGTGGGTCTCGCCTCTTTGGAACCATCTTGGGGGCTTGTCTGGGCCAGAATTGGCCTCCGGCGCCTTGTCTGCGGTACCGGCTAGAAAGCTGCAAAAGCGCCCCACCAGTAGAAAATATAGCTTAATGAGCCGAGAAATGGAGGAAGAAGACCAGAAATGTACGACTGGGAACTAAGGAAGAGAGCTTGAGCAACAGCGCCCGGCCAGGCGTAAAGGCCAGATCGGAACATCTAACAATAGGTCTCCAAGAATTGAAACACCCTGCAAAATTCGCCAGAATTTCGCACAACAATACAAGCCAAAATTCTCTTGTTCCGGTGTAAGTTTCCTATTAACGTCGTAGCTCATGGGCGGAGGTACGAGATGCAATCCGCCGGTAGGCTTATGTCCCGGCCAATTTCGTGCCTGCTCGCCGGCCTGGCCCGATTGTGCATTTAGCCTCGCTAATTGTACGGTTAAAATGAGCTGTATCGTTCCCTGCGTTCGGAGTCAATTCAATTCAAACTGGGCCGATACGAGACAGTGGCCTGTTTAGATGAATCCGCAGCCCGACACCGGCCATTCAAAATAGAGCCCATTAGCGCACGACTCTGACCCTATATGCTACTGGTCTCTTAGATCGACTCACATTCCATGCTTCTCCCCCTTTCGTTGCTTCTCTCAATTGTCCCTCCTCTCACTTGGCATCCCGGCCTTTGGTTTGCGGTTTGTGATTGTGTGATATTAGTCTTGCTCTGCAAAAACCATCGGATCGGATTAATTGCCTCTAGTCAGGCCAATGCTGCGCCAATTCCTACCGGCTTTGTGCCCAGCATGCATGTATTGGCATTTTTCTCTATTGTTATTCCTTGCACACTCTACATGTCTAAATCCTGCCTTTGGAACGAACCATGCATAACCAGGCACAGTCCAAGATTGGGACTTTTCCGTGCCTCGGGGTGTTTTCTCCAACGCTCGTCACTGGCTTCATCGCTATTGTCTCTCTGACCGAGCTTCCCTGAACTCTGCACTTTTGTCGCTGTCATCGTGGGCCCGTGCTGTTCGTTTGGGAAGTTTTGCCCGAGGGCCACACACCTGGAACCACAGTTTGCCCACGGCATTGACTAGAAAATCTCTAATAAAACCACGCCTTCTACAACCGGCACTTATGCACGGCATTCAGTATTCGTTTCTATTTTCCAAGAAATCTACCGAGACGAGATCATTGATGTAATGCCTCGACTGTGAAATTGCCCAGATACGGCCCTTTGGTTGGACAAGACGTGGGACCAGAATGGGACCTAGAACTAGATCGAGAACTAGATCCAGAACCAAAGCCAGATCTGGAAGGATCCTTCCGTAATCAGGTCGACAGGCACTGTTAGACAATTCCTTGCATCTAGTACAGTCCAGGAAAGATCGATATCGGCCCCTGGTCCATACAGAGCTTCATCTTCGTTGGATCTGGCATCTGGGATGAACAAACGGGCGTTTTACGGATATTATTGTGCATTATCCCATCGGCCTGATTTCTCGCCTCCTACCTCTGCAAATTGGTGTGGTGCTGCTAGGCATCCTGGGCATCGCCAGCCACAGTTTAAAATGAAAGGTTTGAGAAAACTCTAATTTATTTTAGTGTTCATTTCTACTTGATGATCAACCGCCATCCAATAAAGGGACGAGATTGACCAATGAATGACCCACGAAATGGTTACTAGTGGAAGATTCTTCTGGGATATTTTATCTGCAATTTGTTCCCTATCAATCATAAATTAGGTCCCCTCGTTCTTCTGCCACAGTTTGCGTTTTTGGCAATGCCTCACAATTTGAGCTCAGAACTTCAAGTAATGGGATCTATTATTTCGGGTTTATCTTGATTCGACTGCCAATTTAACTTAAATGGTAAGGGAAATAAATCTTCTTGGCTTTCTTATTTTCTTGAGTGTGATTGACTTGATAAGACTTAGGGGAAATTTTTGCTGAGGGGATTAGAGACTATCTAGCGATACAGCTGAATTAAACAAATGGCCATAGGACAATTATTAGGAACAGCATCATGGAAAAGTATTCAAATTGAAAGCGTAAAGGGACGAAATGGGACAATAAGTAGATGTTAACTGTTGGAATAATTCCAGTCCGTGGCAATTACTACGTTTGGAGTGCATTCACTATCGAATTGTCCTGTGTTGAGAATAATAACACATGGTTTTGAAGTTCCTGCGCAATAAAGGAAGAATATTCACCTCGTTGCTCTATCAATAGTATATTCTTGTTTTCAAAGAGGGGGAAGGGTTTCTATCTTGAAAAGGTGGAACACAGAATAATTTACCAGTAACATTGACAGACAAACTTGCGCCTGGAACGCATTTTGCTTGAACAACTTGGCAAGTAAAAGCCAATTAACTTCATCAGTGTTGGTGAGGGAAAAGTTTAATTGGTAGTGAAGGTAGATTTCTTGCTAGATTGCGATCATCTACCTACCATCTTGGCTATTTGAATGAATGGTTTGTGTTTGTCCTTTGACTACATCTCTTTACAAGTAACAAACAGCCATAATTTGCAGGCAACGGTACTTCAATGATACTTTCCTCGAGTTCTCTCTTGATAATCTAGGTACTGGGCCATTTGGTGATAAGCAACACGATTAATCTGGATCTTTGGGCCATTTGGAGATAAGCTACACGATTTATCTTGATTGGAATCATTCACTATTTTCTGAAAGAATAATTAAGTACTAATGTACTGATCAGCCACTCGGCAAGATCAATTTCCAGAAACTGAGAATGCCTATTATTAATTCATTTCATTGCATTTCTCGAATTCTCTGGACTCTTTACCGCAAAATACCATCATCCTTTCCTTTCCATTCAATTCAGCTACATTCTATTCATCCCCACTAGCCACCATATATTTCCAGCAATTGGAAAGCAATTGAAGGAGGAGTTTCAGTCCCAGTCATCTTCATGCCATCACCACCTCCCATCTCCCCCAACCCTACTCATCTTCGTATTGTAACCTTCTTGTTCACAGTTCATCTCTTAACAATGCACCTGTAGATCTACCCTCTGCACTACCTTGCTGCACTATTCTCATTGCTATATACTTCTCTCTTTCACGTCAATTGCTCCAGAACCATGCCCAACTCCAAACGAATCAAGCTCGAAATGCTTCTGTTCAATAGCAAGTGGTATCCTCGCAATAAGTCGCTTGCCACCAAGTGGTTTGTCAAGTATTTGGACGATGACAACAAGCCGTTCTATCAATTGCAACAATTGCGGGACCTGAACAGCAACAGTGAAAAACACGCTAAAAGAGAGCCAGAAAAGAAGTCAAAGAAAGCACAATCTTCTCAATTGGATCAAGAAGATACAGAAAGCTCCAAAAATGGGGCCATTTCCTCGAGCCTGGCCAATTCAGCTTCCCCTGCTACATCCTCGTCTCCAGTCATAGTGTATCTCCTAGCGCGAGACTTGCGCCTAGCTGACAATCCTGCACTCCTCCATGCTGCAACAACGGCAAAGGAGAAGGCTCTTCCGCTAGTTGTTGTATGGCCTTATTCGCCTGAAACGTTCCAGGCCCATGGAGTGAGTAATTGGCAGCTCCGTCTCCAATTCAACCTCATTGAACTACTTCGTGACCACTGGAAATCCAAGAATATCCCGCTCGTGGTGCTCCCGTTAGAGCGAGGCTCTTACCACAAGGATTTGGTGCAATTCCTCGATCAAAATAATGCTGTCGACGTGTTTGCCAACATCGAATATGAGGTGGACGAGCTAAGAGAAAGCATAGCCCTAGCTCGCCACCCTGGAAATTTCCAGTACCATTCGTTCCACCACCAGTGTGTGGTGGAACCTTCGCTTTTGGCCACGAAAAAGGGCACCCAATACTCAGTATTCACTCCATGGTATAAATGTTGGAATGCCTATATTAAGGCCAACCCTAAAGTCCTTAAGCCGCTGCCATCCCTAGAATTTGAGAATCCCTCTAATGTCGATTTGAGCATGTTTTTCTCGTCCCAATATGAACTTCCAAAATTTCCATGGGAATTCAAAGGCGAAAAGTACTACAAAGACAACTATCACCTTTCCAGTCTCGACCTGCCTCTACAAAAATTCAAGGACAGCATCGCCATAGTTAAGGACTACGACAACGCACGCAATGACGTGACTCGGGATACTTCTGCCATGTCCCATCTTTTGGCTACAGGTGCCTTGTCTACTAGAATGTTGATACATGAGCTTTTCCAGGCGAAAGCTATTAATAACATCGATTCAGGAGCGGCTCCCGTTGTTTCATATGTTCGAGAACTTGCTTGGAGAGACTTTTATCGCCACATCCTTTGCAACTGGCCCCATGTTTGCATGCACCGGCCTTTCCAAATGGACTATGTGGATATTCGCTGGGAACAGGATTCTGAAGTTTTTGAGCGCTGGTGCTCGGGTACAACAGGATATCCTATTATTGATGCTTCAATGCGCCAATTGCGAGACACCGGCTACATGAATAATCGATGCCGGATGATAGTTGCAAGCTTTTTGAGTAAAAACCTCCTATTGGATTGGCGTTTGGGAGAAGCCTACTTTGCTGAGAATTTGATTGACAGCGACTTAGCCTCAAACAACGGTGGCTGGGGATTTTGTGCCAGCGTGGGAGTAGATCCTCAGCCTTATTTCCGTATTTTCAACCCTTATCTTCAAAGTGAAAAATTCGATAAAAAGGGTGTCTTCATACGGAAGTGGGTTCCTGAATTGAAAGATATAACGGGTAAAGACATTCATAATCCGCAAGCTTCGGGTTCTGCTCACAAAATTGCCAAAGCTAATGGGTATCCAGAGCCTGTGGTGGATTACAAGTCCTCACGTGAAAGGGCACTTGATCGGTATAGAGAAGCCAGATGATTCATTTTTACATTATCAACTACCCCATTAGGTATGCCCTGATAGCCATTTGTTCCCAAGATTTCAGGGAAGGTCTTGAACTTTAATGCAAGCATGCTAACTCTTGCCGATGCATCTAGAGACCCTGATATCTCCATTTGAAAAATACTTGCACATATAATGAGATAGAAACACCTCTAATTCTGTTGACACGTACAATTTTAATACGCATATCAATGACACGGGGATATGGTCTTGAAGTACTTTAATATAGGCCAATGATCGAAAACATACCCAAACCTATGTAAATGCCAGAGCCCTTTTCCCAAGGTGCAAATTATTGGTAATGTTAGTCATAAAGAAGCCTGGTGCGAGCATCAAGTATGGTCTCATAATAGTACTCAAATTGTACCATTATTTTCCGTTTTATAGCAAATACAGCAGACCTACACATGTCAGAACATTACTTTATTTGTGGAGATTTTTGCTATTTACATCTTACTTCAACCACTTCTCGATCTCACCACGAGCAACCTCTAAGTTTTCAGCTGCACCTACCAAGTAGATGAAGTTGCTCACCTTCTCGTTGGCTCTAGGCACAGTGATGAAGGTGTTTGAAATTTTTCTGATTTGGTTGACTCTGGTACCTTGTGGACCAATGATCTTGGAGAAAAGAGAAGAGTCTTTAGAGTACAACCATCCAACGCTTGGAGCATTGATGGCAGCGTCCAATCTTTCTTGAATGAACTTAGCTGCCTTTTCAGTGTCCTTGACGTCACCCTTGAGTCTCCATGGAATGTTCTCCGAGGTAGAAGTCAAGGGTTCTCTGTCAACAATAGTAAACTTGATCTTCTCGTCCTCAAGAGGCAATGCAGTTTCTGGTGGGGTTGGGATGGAGGCATTGCATAACTTGGAAGCTTGTCTAGTGAAGTTTCCGTGCAGCACCTCGACATTATAGCTTGACTTCAATTTGCTGAAGATAGCACCTCTGTCACTGACCAAAGCATGGAGATCTTGAGAAACGTCAATGGAAACGTTCCAGTCATCCTTGGTCAACTGGGCGATTTTGGCCTTCAACGCTTCAAGCTTCTCAGGCAAAGCCTCAAGCTTGATAATAGTGGACTTGTCACTTGGTCTTGGAATCTCAATGGTGGCATCAAACTCTGTTTGTAATTCATGACGAATAGAACCACTTGGACCAACAATAAATCTGTGCTTCTCCTTTGGCAACTCGTAGTCCTCGGTAACGGAAGCTTCCTTGAGGGCAACGAACTCCTTGACTTGTTGAATAATCTTGTCAACGATGTTCTTTGGACCTTCAGAAACGACCTCGTCAGATCCACTACCCTCGTTAGGAATGCTCAACAATCTGAAGTACTTATGTCTGGGCAAATCATCTCCACCTGCCTTGGTGACAATCTTCTTCATGGCAGCTCCACCAGCACCAATCAATTCACGGTGGTACTTTGGATCAACGTTGATAGTGACGCTAGTGAAGTTTTCAATTTCATCAACAATTTCCTTGATCTTCTTGGTGGCTTCCTTCAAAGCAGACTTGGACCCGGTCAACTCAAGCTCGGCATAGCCCAAAGACTTTTCCTTTTCGTTGTCTCTCTTAAAGTTGTATTCAACACCAGTGCCATCAGCGATGTCATTGATGGTTTCACCGGCTTTACCGATAACTCTGGCAATAGCCTTGGCAGGGATTTGGACAGTCTCCTTGAAACCGTTCTCCTTCTCGAACTTGAGCAAATCAAGCAATTCCTCTTCTGCCTTGGCAACACCCTTGGATGGACCTCTGATGGTAACTTCATCCTTGTTCTTTGGACCGTCAGCAAAGGTGGAGGAACCATCGAAATCGGCACTTGGGAACCAAATCTTGACGTTGTACTTGTCTTGCAATCTGTTGATGTAAACTCTGTTTGGACCGATCATTCTTCTGTGGTATTGGTTTTCTATTCTGACTCTGTGAAGGGTCTCGTCGGCCCACTTCTTGGTCACCAGTTGGATCTTGGCCTTGGCCAAAGTGACGTTCTTCTTTGGACCCAAGAGAACAATTTCCTTCTTTTCCTTTTCATCGTCCTCAAGAACGTCGATCTTCACACCGAATTCATCTCTCAAGGCGTTCATGTTGGCACCGTTCTTACCGATCAATCTGGACAAAGAAATGGCAGGAATGGTCACGACGATAGAGAAGTCGTCACCGAATTCCTTAGCTTCGGCAAGAACGTGCTCGATTTCCTTCTTAGCGTGGTCAACAGAGGCCTTGACACCGTGCAAGAAGACCTCGTCCTTAGAGGTGGTTCTGCCATCGGAATGCAACTTGATTTCAAGCGACTTGGGCTCAACTTCTGACAAGATGCCAGCAAGGGTAGAACCCTTATGGCCGGAAATGTGGGCTTGCTCGGCCGAAGGAACTGACAAGATCACAGTCTTCAAGTTGGAACCGATCTTTCTCAACTCTTCCAAGGCCTCGTTGACCTTAGTGAAGCCAGAGCCGTCGGACTCGGAGAAATCGTCGAAGTCTTCGCTTTCTTCGGGCTCAGAAGCTTGGTTGAACAAGGTGATAACGTTGGACAAAATGACGTAGTCCACCTTGTTGGCGCTGGCGACATCAGCGATGATTTCAGGCACCTTGGGGAGCAAAAAGGCATCGATGTCTTCGATGGCTAAGGTCTGGCTGGGGGTGATCTTGTTGACAACGCTGACAATAGCCTTCTTAGTAGCCTTGACCTTTTCGGTTTCATCGCCCTTGGTAACGATCTCGATGGGGATGGAGTCAAGCTCCTTCTTGGCAAGGACCTTGTTGTCGGGGATGTTGATGATGACGTCGTGGGTCAAGCTCAAGTCTCTGAAAACTCCCTTGGAGTTCAAGTACGATGCAACCGCCCGCACGTGCAGTAAGTTACCCTTGTGGGCCTTGCTCATGTCCAACACCTCGACCTTGTACTGCGAGGTGATGTTCTTGGCCTTCTGCTGGGCACGGGCAATACGCTTCTTGTCACCAATAAACTTGACGGTAATCTCGCCTTCCTGAGGAAGCTTGATCAACACATTCTCCTCCTTCAAGATGGTGTCGATAGGCAAGAATTGGTGCTTCAATTTGGGAATGGGAACTTCTTCAACCACGACCGAGGAGTCCAAAGCCTCCACTGCGGCCTTGATCTCAGACTTGGCAGCAAGGGCCTTCTCTCTCTCTCCAACAATGTGGATGTTGGAGCCGGCAGAACGGTAGTCGGGCACGGAGATGTCCAACTCGGGGTACTTGGCAAGAATGTCGGCCACAGCAGCAGGAGCAAGAGCCTTGGCCACAGGGGAAACGGCGACCTTGACGGCGACATTCTTGGTCTCCTCCTGGACAATGGCACGGATCTGGCGCTCAGCATTGGCACAGCCCTCGGCGTAACCAGTAACAGTGATGTTGACCACGCGAGAGAAGAGGTCGTCTTCATCGTCGGACACAGAGTCGGAAACACTGCCGTCAGCAAACTCGTCGTTGCCAATGTCGACCTTGACGTCGTTGGTGGCAATAATTGGCTTCAAGTTTCTGCCCTGGGGACCGATGATACGGGACCGGAGCTTGGAAGGCACGGTGAAGGTAACAGTGAGCGGCTTGGTCAACTTCTTCACCACCAAGCGTTTGGCCTGGGCCACGTCGGGCGCCTTACCTGTGATCAAGAAGGTTCTCTTCTTGATGTGCTGGGACGTGGTGCACTCAATGGCAGTGTTGGTCTCGCTCTTGATGGAGGTGAGAATCTTGATGAGTTCGGGCTTGGTGACGATGACCTGGTCGTTGACGTCGAGGGAAAACGCCTCCTGGATGCTGGAGAAGCGGAACTTGGGCACGGACAGTTTGGCGGCAGCGGCAGCAGCAGAAGGAGCGGAAGCCGCCGACGAGTCGAGAGCAGGAGTCGAAACTTGGTGGGCAGGCGCCTTCATGGCAGGGCCCCACGAGACCTCGGCAGCGGCAGCATTGGAGTTGGCAGTCTTCTTCAACTGGGGGAAGGCAGACTCGTCGGAAATGGAACGGGAGTAGGAAACAGAAGAGGCCAGGGTGGAAGTGTCGTCGTCGAACGAGGGCTCGGGCTCGGACAAAGAGCCGTAGAGCTCTTCGTAGGTTCCGTTAACACGGGCGGCGATGATTTCGGCAGGAGTAGGCATGGGGCAAGGGCAATGCTTTAGAAGCAGCGGGGACAGAGCAGGATCAGAGGAGGAGGGAAGGAGGGAAGTGAAGAGAAGAAGAAGAGAGTGGTGATGAAAAGTGATTTAGTGCGACTGGCAACGGGGCATGAGCGTGGGGAATCGGGAGAGCTAGAATGGGGCGAGACTGCGTGCGGCAGGAGACGGCGGCAGAAGCAGGGTGGGAATAGGCAGGGAGAGAGATGGAGAAGAGCGGGAAGAGAACGGACGGGCGGAATCAGAGAGGGACAATCAGATGGGGGAGGGTGATTTACTGGAAAGGGTTCTAGGTGAGATCATCTAGCGAGAGTGCGATTTCTAGCGATAGGTAGGACTCTGGAGACAAAACCAGATCGCGACTTCTGGGAGCGCATGGCTGTGGTCCAGGTGTCTTGTGGGCCGCATGACGGTTTCAGCCAGCGTAGCCAGAAAGCCCGAATCCGAAAAGTGCCAGAGTGAAAAGTTTGAAAAGTTTGAAAAGTCTGATAAGCATTGAGAGTGAAAAGTTTAGAAAGCCGACCTCTAGGCTGGGGCCTGTTGGGTGCAGTTGGTTTCCGTGGTCCTCTACACTCTACAGGCACCCCGGAACCATACCCAACGCGCAAACAATGTCTCCGCTTATGCTGTGATGAGGTATCTCTACCCACAGCTCCAAACTCAGCACTCCCAACCCTAATGATTTTGCCACCTATGGCCGCATCTGTCTGCCAAAATTATCGGAGCATTCAGGCCCCTCTCTCAAAATGGTTAATCTTGCGGGCCATTCTGGTACAACTGGTGCTTATCGTGCAGTAGCTGTCACGTCTTCTGCTACGGTGTCTCGACTACGTCTCCCTTGTCTCGTGGTATTTCTCCAACATCTTGTGGTGGCCATGCTCGGGCTTCGCTACATCTTGACGACGTGGCGCTCCGCCATCTGCCTGCAACGTGTCCAGTTACTGAGGCGACGTGGCACTTTAACCCAACACCTGTGTCTGTGGCCCTGCTGGCATGCTCTGGAAAGCGGGCGAGAGAGGTGGATGGCGAAACAAATGGTCTAACTGGCGACCCCATCGGAGTTGGGCTCTCCGCTGGTGAAGGTGTGCACTTATCTCCACCAGTTTCCGCCAAAGCATGGGGCTCCAGACATGAGCTCTGGTTGATCTAAAAGTGCCATTTGTCGCGAGCAGAGACCACAGCAAATTACGGCCCGATAAACGCGAGAAATGGACGAAACTGGGGCCCCAGGTAGTAGGAGCAGGGCTCTTGCTGGGCGCTGCTATCGGCGTTTTGAGCTGTTCGATTTCCCCATGGAATGGCCGCAAAACCGTTTCAGTCGGTCTCTATTGTAACCATATTGTGTAAGTCCCGTGACCAGAACCATGTCTCTTCAATCCCCCGGCCCCGGCAGTTTTATGGCCCAATGCCTGTGGCATTCCTTCAACTCGATCCACTTAGCGGCACGTGGGGTCCGGTGGCCCATGCCGTGTCGCTGGAATTTGTTCGTTGTCCTGGTTGACAGATCCCGAATTATCAGAAAATATTGGTTTTTTCAGCTTGTAGCATCAGGCTATCTCTCTTTCTGGCTGACAACCCTACAATTTGGGAAGTGTAGGGTGGTTTTTAACGCCCTAAAAGTATATCACACCATGTGCTCTATTGGCTCTACACTTCTAGTGATAATTTCTGCAATATTGCTAGTATTGCACGTTTTAGAGTTGTGCCTTTTTGTGGACCAACTTGTATTTCCGCTGATTTCCGTCGTTTTTCTTTTCGGTCTTTTTCCTCTCTTTGGTCTTTCCCCGACTTCTCCTAGTTAGAAGTTTCTGTAAATTTCCAGCTTCCGTCTACATTCCGTCTTCCATCTGGTCGCTGGCTTTTCACTTTCAAGAATCAGCCCCAGAATTCAGCTGGAACCCCGCTAATTTATGAATTTTCCAGACAATAGATCATTACGTCATTGGAGGGTCTGTTCGAATCATCACTCCGATTTCATATATCTTATCTCATTGCACTGCAAGCTCTTTTGTAGTTTGCTATTACTGGTAAAATACAGAACCGAACATCGGATGATCTCCAAAATCACGAAAGACTTGAAGTTCTTATGTACTTGAACTAGAATGATGCTTCGGGTTTGTTTCACTTTACGACGTGTATGTTCTAAATTAGATAGAGTCCTTGGCATTGTTTCTCGGAAATTTGCCCTTACATCGGAGAAGGGCTGTAGCATGTTATAGCCCTTTACTGTGTTCGCCTCTCCTACTAAAGTAGTGAATTATAGATTCAATTCCTTTCTCGGTGCTGCTCCTATTTTCTAGTACTTGCTTTCGTTACTACTTCATTCTGCGTAAATTTCGTCGCTTCCTTTCCTTCCTCGTTTCTGAGTATTTTCGCCGTTCATAGTCTTTCTGTCTTGGTATTTGGACAAAGCTCAATTCATTACTCTTTCGAAATGTTGCACTTTTTACGCCGGTCGAACTGGTCTGCATATGTGTCCCATCTCCACTACAGGCTCCAAATCAATCTGAGGAGTATCTTATTATAGTATTCGTAAATCATTATATGATTTCAACCCCAGGCAAAATACCCTGCATTTTGCTGGGGATATTCCATGTTTCGTATAGATCATAAATTTGGTATGCCAATTCCTGGGCACCTCTTAAAAATGGAGTTGTATAGCTACAACCCTCATGCAGAATCAGATGCCCAGAGATGAATTTCCTTGGTCAGCCCCACCTTGAACGCGGCTCATTACCGCGATCGGATTAGAGTTCTCGCGTCCTTGGTATCAAGTCAATGACCTCTACCCTTGAGCAAATTATTGCCAATAATTCAGACTCGTCTCATACCTGGACTGGCCAAGCCTTCCGAATGTATTATGAACGTCCGGCAATTGCCTCCGCCAGCCTTATGCAATTTCTCGTAGGAATTCACATTTCCCAAGAATGGACCGTAATTAATGAACAAATCTTCACTTGCATCACAAATAGCCTTCTTGTCGCGAGGACACTCTGCAAATTCCTCAAAATGGCTCAAGGTGAGACTCTTGCCACTCCACTTATCATAGGAGTTCAAGTCGGGAATGCAGTTGGAAATGTATTGTTTTTCGACAGGGGTGTGAAAATTGTCGTAGGAGACAAGCTTGTATCCCTTCAAGCCAACAAGAAAGCGTTCCGGTTGGGTTTCGAAGAGAGCTGAAGATGAAGTGTTGGTACTGGTAGTACTGGAACTATCGAAAACGGACGATTGCGCAGACACAATTGATGCGCTACTTGGTGGAAGCGCGGTTTTTGAATCCGGAATTGTGGCAGATAAGTCGTTTAGTGCTAGTTCTTCGGGAGTGGTGCCGATTCGAGCACAGCTATCAGCTGCAGCTGTGGCGATCAATAACGCGTTGTTTTGACGATTTGCCCTGGTGGGGATGCTTTTGAGATTGGTCACGACGCGTTCATCGATGGGGTTGCTCAAGTCACGGCCAACCGTGAACACACGAAACCAATGGGCCATGCAGTGGAAGGACCAGAACTGAAGAAGCACCTGCTTATACTCGATTCGCATGCGAAGCACGTTCTTGTAGCGGACCAAGGTAGCCGCGTTGCTGCAGGTCTTTTCTTCTTTGTACATGGACAGAATCAACTGCTGGAGCGAAGGGGCTTCGCCGATTTCAAGATGCTGGAGGGTGTAGGATGCCACAAGGGTGGTAG
The DNA here is from genome assembly GCA_030565345.1 of Suhomyces coccinellae. Lineage (NCBI taxonomy): Eukaryota > Fungi > Ascomycota > Pichiomycetes > Serinales > Debaryomycetaceae > Suhomyces > Suhomyces coccinellae. The sequence goes on from JAJMBP010000036.1 coordinate 17,128, forward strand.
AGTGAGACTTTCTGAAATGGGCGAATTTCTCCCGTGACGACGTAGGCTCAAAGAGAAACTGATTGTCGCGTATGAGGTGGTAGTACTTGCCGATGTCTGCCAAGGCCTTGGAGTTGCGGTACTTCTTGTGTTTCCAGCGGAGTTTGCCGATGCCGGTCACCACGCCTTCGGTATTGGTCATGTCGCAGCCGTAGGCATCTCCTCCGATGTCCAGGTTGGAAGCATCGGAGCTCGTCAGGAAAGGGTCGTATTTGCGCTTGCTGTTGACCTCCTTAGCAAGGTCGCTGAGTGAGTTGAGCTGGTCGTAGAGCGACACTATGAGGTCCAGCAACTTCTTTTCGTTCAACGCGTAGATGTTGAGCTGGGTGGAGTTGATTTCAAGAAGCACGGGCTTCCAGCTGCGGTCCACGACGTTGTAGTGGTAGGGGGTGGAGAACTCGGTCTTGAAGAGGGAGAGTCCGTAGTATTCGAGCGATGGTTTGTAGGAAGGGAGAGGGTCGGAGGGGGGAGAGTATGATGGGGAAGGGGCTTCTGCGGAGTAGGGAGGCAATGGAGGGAGCAGCGCCATGGTGAGTATGGGTTTTATGGAAAGGGAACAGTATGGGTAGGACGATGTGGTCTAATGTATCACTTGTGGTGATCGCTTCTAAGGTTTGCTTCTAATAGTCGCTTCTAAGGATTCTCTTAGCAGACTTCTAACAGACTTCTAACTTTCTCGTGGCACTCTTCTGGTCACTTCTAACTTTCTCCTGACACTCTTCTAGTGGCTTCTAGCTTTCTCCTTGTACTCTTCTGGTCTCTTGTAGTGGCTCTCGTAGTGCACTTGTGATGCTCTTATTGACTTGTGATGCTGTATTGCTCTTGTGGGGAGGAAACAGTCGGTTTAAATAGCGGCCGGACGTGTATTTCTGCCGTTCCAACGGGAAGGACTCGGGGCAGGGGCTTGGGGGGTCTCGGGATCTTCCTCCGTGACGACACAGTGGTGGAACAGTCCGGTACGGTGGGCCTGGGATGCTGGTGGTGGGAAGAGAAAATAGGGCAATACCTGCCTAGTATTTGTGGGGAGTACGGCTTCTGTTAGTGAGACAACGGCATAAATACCCCGAGCCAGTCACGATCCCGCCACCGCGTGATCTGGGGTAGCGAGGACAAAAGCTGGGTCTGGCGAGAAGCAGACACCAGCAAGACTCGCAACCGGCCAACACGCCCCAAAAGCCAGAATTCAGCAATTGGAGGGTTCGCTGGCGCCAGCGCTGGTAACCGCAGGTGCTAGAGACTGGGGAAGAAACACTTGGCAACTTACAGTAGAGAGAACGCAAACGAGAGGCAGGACTATGCGTTTGGATGAGATTCAGTCCAAGGAATTTCAATGTTCTTCGACAAACTTCCCGGTGGTGGTTTGTGGTGGTGGTTTGTGGTGGTGGTGGTGTGGTGGTGAAGGGCACTTTAGCCTGGCCCTTGCAGCGGGGCTGGGCGTACTTATAGGGAGAGCGGCTCGCTAGGCGCGCGGTGACGTGATGGGCTTCGCGCTGGGGGTGGTGGCCGGATACCGCGACACCAGCCAATGGGAGCACGGTGATTAGCAATCCATGGTGCGGTCTCGCGAGGATAGAGAGCCAGGTGATGGCCTGGCAATGGGGCCTGGCAATGGGGCCTGGCAATGGAGAGGGGTCCCCACAGGGACATGCCGGGAGACGGCACCAGAAGGTACCTGGAAGGTTACCGGAAGGTAGGGTTTTGAGGATTTTTACGGCGAAAATGGGGCATTTAGGGACGTGGGGAGGTTTATGGTGCGGGAGTTCCAGCGGGAGTTCCAGGCGGAGTTCCACGGGCGCCGTGGTGCTGGCGAGCGGTTGGGGCCCTGGATGGATCAGAACAGTGAGAAACAGAAGAAATAAATGGGTGAGATAAATGGAAGAATACAGGGCTCTAAGGACGGTAGTATATATGGAGAGAAACTGATAATATATAGGGAGAGGACAGATAGTATATTTGGAGAGGACACAGAGATTCCGTACTTCTTCCCTGCTGTCTCGTACCGCGTTGCTACTACTGACGTTCTTGTTCCCGTAATTTGTCTTCCTAGTTCGTCTATTTTCGAGTAATTTCCTACGATTTGTCTTCTTTCTACTTTTTCAATTCATTTCCGCTGTCTTCTTCCTCTGAATGCTTCCACCTCTTGCAATTCTACGCTGATACACCCAATATTTTTTGTCTCCATAATCCTTCTGTTTGCTCTAATAGCCTCTGCGTGGTCCCTTAACTCTATTACCTCTCGGATTCTACGTTGGCTCAACCTCTATTGGTTTATCTCTCTTTCCTCTGGTTTGCACCATGCTCCCATTCTGATCTTCATTGTTAATTGCAGCCACACCCAGCCTGGCACTTCTTTCCTTCTCTCTCTTAATCTGACCGTCTCACATCTCTCTCGGCTACTTTCTTCTTATCACCATGAATTACGTGTTTGTGTATACGTAATTTTGAAATTACGTTTAGGTTTTGCTGCGAAAATTCATGTACTTTCATCCTGCGTTAATCAAAGATCATTGTTTCGTTCTCTTGACCTCTAGCTCCCTACTTTGGTGAAATACCAGATCAGAATTTCCTCTCTTCTAGTACTCCATTTCACACCATAAGATTTTGACATTCTACCCATGCAACTCATTTCACCATAATAATTCCTATTCCAGAAGTGGCCTACACTAAAACAGTTTATGCTACTCCATTCTATACATGGAAACCATCTTTTGCATACATGCTTCCCACCTTATTTTACAGAAATCACAAAACCTAATCCCCAACCGTTTGTTCCTTTGGTTTTCTTCTCTCGCTCTTATTCCTGCCTTTTTTTGCCCTATCGCTCGTGTGACGTTATACTCAATCAGGATAGATCCTGCCATCACCACTAGCACCAGCCAACTACCTCAATAGAAGTTCAAAAGAGCCGACTCGAACTCCTTGGAACGTCAGAGTCCGAGATGAAACGAACTAGAGGAATTGCCATGTAGTGACATCAATAGCTCTGCTTAGGTGAATTTGTATTTTAGAAATGGTGCACGTTTCAGTGAAACAAAATAGTAGCTCAACGAATAGACACCCTGCGTAGAAAGGTAGAGATACAAATTCACCCGGTGCTTATCAGCAATATTGAATTTTCTATTCTATTGTCTCTCTTGTTCCTATTTCTTGACAGTTGTGAAATTCTTCTGTGCGGCTGAACCTTCCAAAACTAATCGAAGATAATCCGTTACGATGATGTCACAGTTTCATCGAGACCTTGCTGACACCAACCGGGGTTTTACGTGAAGATTGCTCACTTGGCTGAAATCCCAGTTTTATTGCTATTGGTTCATTTGCTTTTATAACGCACAAGGTTCTATTTAGATGTGCGATAAGAGACCGGTTCTGAGGATTCTACGACGAAACAAGGCACCCAAAGAAGACATATATAATTCTACAAGCTGTAGATAAAACTATGGTAGTATTTAGCTTAAATTATCTGCAAATACTGGCTGGTTGTGAATTATTTAATTAGAAAGAGTAGGCATTTTATCCGAGTTCTGTGTAGGCTTTGAGCTTACAGATATACGGGATTTCAAATATTAAACAGTTAAGAAAATCTGCTCTAGTGCTAGTTTTTTGCTTCAACTGAGTGAACAATTCGGAAAAATTCCATATCTACTTTCTAGGATATAATTAAATGGATTAACAGTTACTGCCCAGCGAAATTGTATCTTTTTAAGTATAGCTTGGTCGTAATTCTTCTCAAGTTGAACTATTTTAATTTACAGTGGTTCTCTCAAACTGTCTCAGCTATTATTACATGCTGAGCTCAAGCTATAACGGATGTACAAAACGGAAGTACATAATTTTGCAATTTGCAGAACCCATACTAGTATTATCCTTGCTAAGGATGTGCTTATTTAGTTCTCTTACTTCTGATTATTGATCCGAGTTTCTCTCTTCTTTATCTGGGTTATCCTTGTGGAGGCTTAGAGCGTATTTATGGAATTCCTGCCACATTATTGCTTCTTTCAATTTTATGACATATCCAATGCACTTACAATCGGTATAAACTTTGTGTTCTACGAAACATATAATTTCCAAATGACTCTCCAAAGCATAGAAATTAAATATTACCATGAATTGCCTTAAATTTGTCTTCATGCCATGATTCTCTCATATTTTAGTCTTCTTCGGCAGGCCACCACTGAGACCGCCTCGTGAATACGGATAGTTTTGATATTAAAAATTTAAAGCTTCAGGAAAATATCCTATATTTTGTGCTTTTAAACCGATACTTTTTTAGTGTCATTATTATATGTTTTTTGATTTTTCATAATTTCTCAGCTTTCATAATTATCAAATAAATGCAAATACGCAATTAACTAAGATGTGAAACTTCTAATACTTTTACATAGGTAGCACTTTCACCTAGGGACTTCTTAAATGGTCAAATCGCTTGAAGAAATTACGGATATATCACTTACAAATCGAACTGTTCATATGCGGAAGAAATTGGTATTTTTAGCAATCCTTGATATCGAGGCATAAATATAAGATGTACTTCTAATTCGATATAATTTTGAAATACTAATAAATTTATGTGCAATTACCCTGTATTATGATCTTAAAAAATTAGAAGTCTACTTGATGGCAGGTAAAGACTGCGCCATATATATGTAAGCATTTTCACGAGCGAAATTTTAGGAAATTTAGGCTACTTCTTGTTTGCTCTGGAGTCTAAGAACGACTTGATATTCTCAATAATATCCCCCTTTTTTGAGGCAGTCTTGATCTCATCCTTGTACTTCTTTTGAAATCCTTTTAATTGAGCAACTGTGAATTGGGTCCACTGATCGTTTTTCCAAGCAGTGAGAACAGCTTCTTCGTTAAGTTCAGGGGCCTCTGTCTTGGGTTTCTTGTAAGCAGGTTCTGCCATTTCTCTTTTCGGTAACTGACTTTCCAATTCCTGAGTGATTTTCTGGAAGTTCTTGACTGCTTCTTCTCTTGAATCTTCATTCATAAATGCCCTCAACTGGCCCAATTTCATACTCGTGCAGTCATTCTTAAGTATGGATTTCTCACTTTCAAGAAGAGGCATTTGTAAAAGATCATGCTTGATTACTTTGTAAAAGTAGTTCAATGAAGGATTGCTATAATCACGAGGATTGTAGCTTTTGTAAAAAAATTGACTCAATAATTCCTTATAAGCATTAACAAGCTGGGGGGATGTATCTGAAGACATAGGCTCAGATTCATTTCCAGGAAGATAATAATTGGGGAGTGACCGAAGATCATCTAGCCAAGGCAACTTCATGAGAAGAAATCCTTCAGGAAACTCTTCTTCACCGGGGATTCCCCTTTGCGAATTAGTAACCCCCGTAGGATATAAGCAGTATAACGATGGCTTTGAGTTCTTTTTTGTGCAGCCAAACACTATGCCCATTTTTGAAAGTTTCACACAAGCTTGATAAAGAGAAGAGAAAGTCTTGAACGAATTTTTATATCCACATCCGCTTGGAGAATTGATACCATTATTCACATCTGGAGTGACAAATACTGGCAGAGATGACCAATAGGCGGGCTGAATGTTGGAAATTGACCGGAAGCCTAATAATTTAAGGTAGGGAGGGTTAGAAATACTAGAAGGCTTCTCTGAATCCCCAGAATCATCGTTTTCACTATCGCCCTCATTCTCATTTTGATCTTCTTCATTCTCTTCAGTCAAGTCAATGGAATTGGAGGTAGGTTCATGGTCAAAAATATAATTCTTAATAAAATTTTGTGTGGTGCTGTCAAAGTAGAGAATCTCATCTCCTCCAATTTCGTATCCCTTTCGTAAGTCCTTATCTTCTATTTGCTTTCCGCCATCATTAGTAGTCTCTGTAAAGACTCTTTTTAATGTTTCATCCCCAGTATAAAGCATCAAGTCCTTCTTGATTTTCTCCGGGGAAAAGAAAGTATATCCCTTGATGGTGCAACCAAGGCCAACTCCGACAGCACCATCACTCAAGACCAAATCACAGGCAAACTGCATCCTTCTGACCACCTTGACACGTGAGATATTAGTACGAATTTGGCTCACCAAAGTATTGTTGAAAACTTTCGACTCATTACGGAAACCTCTACCAGAGAGGCGAATTCCATCTATTTTACTAGTCAATTCGGATTCTTCACTTTCTTTAGGCTTTTTAGTCATAGAAACCGGCTTGTTTGCTCCCTCTGTCAAGAAATTAGTGTTGATGAACACGTCCTTGTATGCACTGACATCGAAGTCTTTACCCAAAAACATTGGGAGAATGAAGAAGCCATAATTGTAGAAATCGTTCACAATACGCCAGATATGCTCCTTTGTGGCGGTTTTGGTGTATGGCTTGTCATTCGACGTGAGCCAAATGAGTTTCTTCCGATTGAAGTAGGTCTTGTCCATGAACTCATCTAGAGTCTTAGTAAGGACTGAGGGTAGGGTTTGAGGAGTTTTAGAGTCTTCCGTTTTGACGGTCTTAAAGAAATGGCTCAATGGACGTACACCTTGCAAACTATCGGAAACCATGTCATTGAGTTCTTTCATATTGGTGAGGTTCAAGAGATTTAGCCTAAACAATCGCTGGAATCCGGGCACTTTCATCAGCTTTAGAGGCGAAATTGCCTCACCATCGCAATTGTACACGTAAATTCCCACTCCAGTGCTTTTGGAGGTGATCACAAGCTCTGACATTAAATCATTGATTGAAGAAAGAATTTCAAGAAGCACAGACTTGCCCAGGAGTTCAGGCAGGGGACTGAGAATTTCTGGAGTAAGCTCAATAAGGAATATGATTCCTTCTCTGATCTCAAACACGCTCATGACGCGGTATGGGGACAAGTAAGGAAGAAAGGAATAGGTGGAGTAGCTAGGAATTGGATATAGGTCAGGTGACATGTCTAGGATCACGTTTACCGATGCACGTGACTGGTATGTATAGAGCTAGGTGCTCCATAAATTTACTTCCTTCACCATCATCTATGTCGATTCACTTTATTCTCGTTCTCAATCGCCAAGGGAAGGCCCGGCTCATCAAGTGGTTCAATGCCAACTACTCAAAAAACGATCAACAAAGGTACATCCTGGAAATTCACCGCCTTATTGCTTCCAGAGACACCAAGCACCAATCCAACTTTGTGGAGTATCAGCAGTTGAAGTTAGTCTACCGTCGATATGCTGGGCTCTACTTTGTGTCTGCCATTGACTGTTACGATAGCGAGTTGAGCTATCTCGAATCGCTTCATTTTTTCGTGGAAATCTTGGATACATACTTCAACAACGTTTGTGAGTTGGACTTAGTATTCAACTTCTACAAGCTCTATGCCATTTTGGATGAGGTTTATTTGGGAGGAGAGCTCCAGGAGATCCTGAAGGAGAAGGTTTTGGATCGATTGGCACTGCTTGACAAGTTAGATTGACTGGATCGGTCTGATCGGTTACAGTCTCAATTCACAAGAAAAACGGGAGTTTAGAGAAAACACAACTGGAGAGACACTTTAGATTGAAGGATTGTGAATAAGGACAAGTTTCACGAAGAAAATTGGTTGAGTTCAATGCAGAATCGGGGATTGAGTCTGTCTAAATGGCAGTCTATTCTGTTCAGGAACTAACGAAGTTCAACTAGATGGGGAACATCAATTCGGATGCATACTTAGTGATTCCGAAAAGAACACATTTCGAGCCGCAAATTGGTGGCAGGCTCACATCCAATTGGTTTCCAGCACAAAAAGTTCACATGTATCGGCCAGCGGTGATTCCAAACTATGTGGTCTAAGAAATAGTCTGTTCGATGCTAGTCATCGAAAGTGATAGTCTACAAGTACAGGAACGCCAGCTCTCTGGTTGAGGTACCACTGGCTTATTTCTTACACAATTGAAGTTTCACTTACAATGCTTCTTAAATTTGGTTCAAACTATTTACATTTCATTCATCAAATCGGCGTTCAACGCCGATTTCAGCATGCTAACAAAGATTAAATAGGGCCATTCATACCAATTTGCCCACTGGAATGTCAGCCAAGGCATTTCCTGCCTTGCTCACAACAACATTCCAAATCAATTTCTCAACCTCGTCGATAGTCTTGCCATCTACGTCCATTAAATGCACAGAGGGGTCTTTGGCGGGATCCAAGATCCGAAGAAAACAAGCCTTGACTGCCTTTTGGAACTCTTTTAATTCGTAGCGTTCATCTCCCCATCCCTTTCTGTTTCCGAGTTCTTCAATCGAAAGACTCAAGAAGAGAGTGATATCGGGCTTGGGAAGGCCCTTATCGGGCGAGTAGAGCCAGTCGACATCGCCCAATTCCGGAGCAGACTCTTTGGCACCAGACTTGGCCAAGGAGTAGGCAATACCAGAGTAGATGTATCTGTCTAGAACAACGAACTTGCCGTTGTTGAGGGCATCTGTGATTTCCTGGTGAAGTTCCCAACGGTTTGCTGAGAAAAGGAGATGTGCAGAATGGTCGTCAAGATGGAAACTAGGGTCCGTAAGGTACTTGTTGATGAGGGATCCAATTGGGGTAGATCTATCAGGGAACTTGTAGAGAAGAGAAGGATGGGATTGGGCGATTTTTTTAGTGAGAAGGTCGGCCTGGGTAGACTTGCCGGACCTGTCAAGTCCTTCGATGAGAATGAGCTTTCCACGAGGCATGGGGATGGGCAATGGGGAAGATTTAGATGGATTAGAGTGGAAAATGATTTATGAAAATGAGTCGCGGTATAATAAAACGCGTCAATATAGAGAAGCAGACAAGGGAGTGAAAAGTCAATGTTAGAGGACAGAATCTGGTAAGGCTAAGCTTCGAATTGAAAGTTTATGAGTAGATGTTAAATCTACATCGAATCTCTGAAGTTTTACTTATTTCTATGATTTGATATCCTAATTTTTCGGATTCTCATAATTTATGGCTTACTGAAAATGTAGATCAAGCTTTAGAAGCAGAAGTGCCACAGTAGACACAGATAAATATAACAGGACTAAAACATGCTGAAATGGACTATCAGAAATTAATGCTTGAGAATGGAATTTTCAACCTTTGCATATAGATATAACTACGCAAAAGGGCAATTTGAGTTAGCTTGATTTTGGTAAAAATGAACTGCCTTCACTCCCCACAAGCGATTATAACACTGTTACTTTTAGCAAGGTAAACTAGAAGTTATGCACCAAGTAATCCACTTAGCTGCTTGCTACTTCGAGGAGTCATGTACTGCTCGTATCAGTTTTACAGGCGTATCATTCTCGGCATATCCATCGGAGATCAAAGCATCATCGGAGATCATAGCATATCCAGTGACAAATACTACGGCAGGTCGACGCCTTCAGACCAAGGCAGCGCTGCAGAGCGATAATAATCTAGAATCTTCCAAAGGGCGGCTCTATGCTTAGCATCATGCTCAGAAGCGGTACTGCTCCATCTCAAAAAAGCGGCTCTTCTTAAAAGTGAAAAATCTCTTTCTGATCCGAAGAATCGACACTTTGGAGTCTCTGGCACTTCAGGAAGAGCACATTAGTCCATTGAGTTCTCGGAGTTCAAGAGTCGGACTTTCTTGACCATAGTAGTCCGTTCTGACGATGTACTCAACGCCACACTCCACTCCTTGACAACTACTGACCTGGTCCCATCTCTACACTTGTTGGAGGGTTTATGACCGAAAGAGTCATCATTTTTTCATCAACCGGAGATACACCCTCGCTTCACTCTGCACTCCACGACCCGTCGGGACTGCCACCAACTGAGTTGGCGGCTGGTCCGTAGGACCAGGACATCAAGCCCGCCAACGGTGCCGGGCGACGTCCTGGATGGAGTATGGTTTTGAAAATAGGCGAGAAGAGCTTATATATATGTGATCACGTGATTAAGGTCACGTTTATGTGGTACACGTGCCGATGATCACGTGATACATTATTCTTTTCCTTCTCCTTGGCCCATTTCCCATGCAAGCCGAGAGTCTCGCGCCGTGGGCCCTCCTCCGTCGCCTCCTCCGGCGCCATCCTCGTCTACTCCACTCCCACGCCGTTCCCGCCCCGTTCCGGCCGGACCTCTCCTCGGTCCCATGTCACGTGACCCCGGGTCCAGCGGCAGCGCCAAGTGCGCATTTCCGACCCTCGAGGAAAATTCTCTCCTTGGCCCCGATCCCACGCCCGGGACCACTGTCCGTTTAAGCCCGAGCCAGCGCTGCCATTGGACCCGACCGGCGACCCCAAGCATGCCCCTCCGTCACCAGCTCTTCCGGCCTCTTCCGCCCCCCTTTTCTCGCCTATCTGCCTCCATTCTCCTGCCTATTTGCCGCCGTTCTTCCGCCTTTCTGCCGCGGTACTTGCGTGTTTCTGGAGTCACCAGAGCGGAAGTTGCTGCGCCCTGCTTCGCCCTGGCCCGTCGCCCTGGCTCCCGCCGTTCTCCCCATCCTGGCCAGTGCGCGCACCCAGTTTCCTGTGATTTCGCACCATGTCTCGGTATTTTTCACCGGCAACTGTGCGCAGCAGCTGTCTCTTTAGGGAGAGGTTTTCTACGTTTCCGGCGTCTCACTAGTCCGTCGCCCGCACTGTCTGTCTCACTATTCCAGCACTTCCAGGGTCACTACCTCCAGTCCTTCCAGTGCCTCTTCTCGCCAAGTAGTATCCACGCTCCCTCCCTAGCCCATTAAAACACCTCTCCTTAGCTCTACAAACGGCCTCCCCCCTCTCTCTTCCCTCCCTCTCGCCTCCACCCTCGCTTTCTTCCTTCCCTTCCTTTTCCCTCCCCCTCTTGTCGTACCCAGGTGAAACGCTATTTTTCGTGACTGCACTCACGCTACCCTCGTGCTACCGCCAGTACCCTCTTTTACTCTTTTCCGAACTGTTTGCTTCTTTTGCTGCCACTCTTCTTTAGCTTCTCCAGCGTCCCAGCGTCCCAGCTTTTCGGCTTTCCAGCTTCCTCCCTTCCGTCGCTCCTTCTCCCCCCACGGAGCCCCCAAATCGCCCTCTTCAGGCGCCCAAGTGCACGTCCTTGTGTGTCTTGTGTGGACCCAGTCGCTGGAATATCCAAGACATCTGTTTCCGTCCCCTGCCTCCGTCCCGTCCCCAGGCCCCCTCCATCCATCCTGCCAACAGCCCTCGTCCACCTACATCCCGTGCTGTGTGACTGTGCTGCCGTCCTGATCCGTTGACACTCCATACATCTCCGTGATCTGTTGATCCTTCTCCGCCTTGATCTGCCTCTCCGTCTTGATCTGTTGATACTTCCACCGATCCCTCCGCCCCCAAAGCACCCGCCCGCCTCAGAACCATGCTTTTCGTCGGCAATTCTCCCCATCTCGCCTTCTACGCCTGGAGACTCTCGTCCTACACCTCGCCGGTGATGGTCAGCTCCCAATTGGACTCGGCGCCCGTGTCGTTCCAGTCGCCGGAGTTGGCGCCCACCCCCAAGCGCTTCCTGCCCCAGATATATTCGTCCATCAAGTCGCTCCCCCCGTCGGCCTACGATGTGGTGGTGATCTCCGTCACCTCGCTCCAGGACTTCCAGACCATCTGCACCGACCTCGTACCCTACGTCACCGAAAACACCCTTGTGGTCGTGGAGAGCTCCGGCTACATCAACTTGGAGCCCTTCGTCCAGATGAGCTTCCCCCCTCGTTTGAAGTCCATCAAGGTCGCCTCCATCATGAACGAGAGCGACGTCCGTAAAGTCGGCCCCAACCAATACAGTCACCATGTGGCCAACAGCGGTGACTCCCGCATCTACTTCGGCACTTCCTCCACCCAAAGCCGCGACGTATCGTCCTCAGCTTCGTTCAAGAAGATGCTCTCGTTGTTGCAGCTGGTACTGGAGTCCTCCAACGGGGTCATCTCGTTGTTGAAGTCGCTCAACACCAAGGAGTTCATGACGTACCAATGGAAGTTGGCATTGCCCCGCATCAATTTCTGGGCCTTGTCCATCATCTTCGAGGCAGAGTACCCCCTGAAGTTGGCCGAGCAGATCTTGGCCAAGCCCTTGATCTCCGGAATCATCAACGAATGCTTTAAGATCATCAAAAAAATGGAATGTAAATTAGTTAAGGGCTCAGAAAGTGAGGCCAATATCCTCAAGAACCAGAATGAAAACTATCCTGTTCGCAAGTCGAACCCAGACTTCCAATACTCCAATCCTTTGCTCTACCGTTTCGCCAAGGAACAAGACTTGGAGATCGATTTGTTATTGCTTCAGCCCATTCTTCTTGGTGACGACAACGGTGTGAGGACTCCATACTTGGAGAACTTGTATTCTATGTTGTGCCAATACGTCAAGGTGGCGGATGACAAGTCTATGTTCTTCCAGCGCCGCAATTCGCAGGAGAAGGCCCAAGATTCGGCCAAATCCGAAGCTGCAGCTCGTGAGGAGGCCCATTTCCAAAAGATTTCCCAAGATGTGTCCGATAAACTCCAGGAGTTGAAGCTTTTGAATATCGATGTCAAGGGAAAGACCCAGGAGATTCGTTCATTTGAGTCAAATCTCAAGCAACAGCAAATCTTGAAAGTGCAGCTCGAAAACGACATAGTCAAGGCTGAAATGAGGATTCAAGAATTAGAATCCCAAATCAAAACCTCCGAAAGCACATTCGCCTCTAGATCTAAGGCATTAGAAGAGCTTGAGAAATCTTCTCCCCCACCTGACCAAGGAAGAGAGCCTAAACCAACAGCCGATGTTCCAAAGGCACGTGAAGGAGGTGCAAGAGACTCTGTTCAACCAGCAGATAACTTGGAGGACTTAACTGATATTGCATTATACAGTGCTTCCTTGGATAATAGTAGAAGTTCCAAGGCTACTCCCCAAGTTAGGGGGGACAATCAATTCCAAATACAAAGTTCAGAGGTGCCATATGATCTCAAGGGCCACCAATCCCAAAATCCGCCACAGATGCACCCACAGGGAGCACACAATGGCTATGGTCAACCTCATCACCATCAAAACCCAGTTCAAGGTGGCTCTTATATTCAAAATCACAATGAGCAAGAAGAGCAATTATATGGTGCAAATCAAGCGCAGCAACAAGCACATAATCCGAATGGTTTTTACAAGGGTCAACAAAATACCGGACCTCAAGGGCCTCAACTGTACTTTGATGAACAAGGTGGCTATCCTTCAGCGCCACAAAATTTTGTTAATACTAACTTGGGACAGAGACAGTATCCCCAGCAGCCTCCAAACGGACAATATGCACCCAACGGGTATCAGCAATCTCCAATTGATCAACTTCCTCCTCATGGTTTACCTGCAAGTGGAATGCCACAGGGCCAATTACCTCCTAACTTGCGTGGCTCGAGGTCTATTGTGTCCAATGCGAACAGATATCACCAGTACCAAAACGGAACACTTCCAGGTGGTCCGGGTCAACCAGGTCCTCCAGGACAGCCCCAACCCCGTCCTCGTGTGAGCTCAGTTCCAGGATCTGTTCATTCGTCCTACTATGACATTAATGGAGCAGCAGGAGGCTTCAGCAATCCAGTCAGTTTCAATAATGCGGCTCCAATAGACCCAATGGTGGAGCAAAGGTTCAGAAATAACCCCAAACGCACTAACCGTCGGTCTGCTTTCCCACAAATGAACGGAAACTTGGACGGTTTGGACATGGGCGGCCGTGGTGGTATGCCCATGTCTGCCACGCTCACCAATAACAACCAAAAACACAGATCGATGAATAGTGTTCCAATGGCTTCGCCTCCTATGGTTCAAAGAAGGTCCATGATGAATTCCAATAACCTAGTTATTCCTCCGCTGGTCAACACCGCGGGCCTGACTTCCGGTCTGAATCTGGGCCTGAACTACCTTCAACCTCCTGCCATGAGTGGCTCCAATCCTTCCAGTAATGCCTCCACTAATAGCGACGACACCCCCAAGACAAATTCTACTGGCGGTGAAGAGAATTCCTTCGCTATTTCTGTTCCAGTGCCAGAAGGAAAGCCATTGGGAGGTATAGGTCCTCAAGCAAATTTGGAAGGCGATGGTAAGAAGAAGAAAAAGAGAGGCTTGTTTGGCAAGAAAAAGTAATGTATGTATATATGAATGTATCTTTAGACACTCAAAATATTAAAATGTATTCTTATGTCTTTTGGTAATTGGAAGATCGAGGTCAAGTTCAGTCAATGCAGTTGGTCTTATTTAAAATTGAACTTAAACCGAATAGATATACACACTCAATGGGACCAATAAGGTCCACCTGCTTAATGCCCCTCCCCAAACTTCGCATTTCTACTCTCTTCTATGTTCGTATCCTATTTTTCACCCAGCATTATCATGGACTCTCATAATTTTTCACTCTAGCATTATCAAAAAACTAAATTATGTAGCTCCTACATCCAATACCCACGTCGAGAACACCTTAAAAGCACAGTACCGTCCTAGCTTCACCCTCTATCCATTCCGCGTGTCTTGAGATCAATTCCCTTTCTCCCAACCCCTTCTACCGCCCCATAACCGTCCTGGCTCTTGTACACGACCCATTCTCATAAACCCAATTGGTCAACATCACCACCACAACTAGCCATGCCTCGTTCCTTCTACGAAGACGATGAGCTCGTCATCAACAAGCCCGGTTACAATGTGGAGATCTCGCCCGAACTCAAGAAGCAAGAATCTGCCCACGGTCCCGTCTCCTTCGTCCAAGGAATGGGCATAAGAACTGCTCCCTACTTGGAGAGTTGGGTCAACAAGGCCCGTATCTACGTCCATTCCAAGGCGGCCATCTACGAGGCCGAGCTCGGCACCCAGAAGTCGGCGTTTTCCAACGAGTACCAATCATTGAAGAAGGAAATCGCCTCCTCTATCAAGGAACCAGTGTTACCTGGTCTCATATACATCTTGACTGCCACATTATCGGGGTCCATTTTGGTGAGCAAGAGAGCATTTCCCATAAGATTCGCTGCTCCTGTGGTGTTTGCGTCGGCAAGTACGTCCTACTTCATGCCTAAAACCTGGCAACACTTGGGCAGCAAGTACGAACGCTACGAACTCGAAAACGCTCCACAATTAACAGAACAAAGACACCAGGTGGTGCAGAACTACCACCAATTGAAGAGCCAGTTGTGTGAAACCACCAAGAGCACCAAGCTCGGATTGCAGGACAGCATCAAGAGCGCAAGATTGTGGTTGGAAGAAGCCACGAAGTAGTAGTATATTTAGTATATAGATGCATTACACATGGAGAAATGAATTTGTTGTAGATGGCTGAGAGGATGAAAGGAATCAATAATGGTGATGCTAGAGGAAAATATACTGATCTTTGGTTCATTTTGGAATAAACATCTTAGAAGTTGAGCAACAAATATTTCTGGTCGATTTAAAGTCATATATTCTGAAATTCACAGTTCCAAAAAGCAAATCATTCTTTTTCCTTTGCATCCCAATATGGTCCAGAGTTGATTATCTCACTTGAGAATATCATATGTTGTATAAATCAAGGCCACAGCTCCAATTCCGATCAATACATAATCAAGAACCCGTAACCAAAATCTTTGATTGCGAGCTTGCATGGAAAGACTGGCGTCATCTTTACAACAACTCTTGATATGAAGGAATGGCGGATACATGTACACTAATGGAATGCATGCAAAACATCCCACAAATGAGATGAACTTATCCAAATCCTTACCTCCAACTAGGGCAATATATGAGGTCATCAATACAAATGAAAACCTGAATAAATTTTTCAACCATTTTACCTGGGTGGAGTGTTTCCCTTGTTTCGTGAATAACTTGGACTCGACTAACCGGATGGCAGGGAAAAGCTGCAAGGGTGTCGACAAGAGAATCGCCAATGAATAGAAGAATTGTGTCAAGATTACCATGATATCCTCCTGAGGTAAATTCAAAATAATCACCGTTTTAATATTCTTACCAAAGGCAAGGTAACCCAAAGTTCCAACAAAAATGAAGACTGAAGAAATAGTTATCATAACTTGACCCAACACCTTGGGGAAATGATTGGGGTATATCATGGACTCTTGGATAGGAACGATAAGACCAATTCCTTCGAATGCAAAAATTGCCACTCCAATAAACAACGAAAATTCAGAAGAATTGAACATGTACTCGATATGAGGACCAAAGTTTCCTTGGTTGGTGACCAACAATTCGTAAAACAAGTAGTAAACGATAATGACCAAGCCTACCAAAATAAACATGTTGGCCATGACAGATGACAAAGATAATTTAGTAATATCTCTGATGAGTGATAAGGGAAATAAAATGAAGAACTGGGCAGCGATAATAAAGCCAATTGATAATTTCCATCCAAACACAGTAGAGGTAAATGCTCTCAAATTTTCTGCTGTAAAAACAATGTAAGCTGATACAAATCCGATTTGAGAAATGACAATTGAAAATAGAATAAGCCTTTGGAACCAAGGGCCATATAACTTGTACCCGAGTTCACTGAATCCCGAGACTCGGGTTGCAACCTTGGAAAAGATCAAAGTCAAATAGCACCAGTAGCTGAGGAAGCCAAAGAAGATTAATGTGAGTACAGAAAATGCTAATCCACCGTTAGAAAATGATTTGGGTAAAAAAAGAACTCCAGTGCCAATAAATGCTTTGATTAAAAGGAAGTATGTCTTCCTGTCGTTAGCTGTACCCTTTGGATTAATGCGATCATTTCCTGAACCCAATAAACTGGTTCCTTCATTGAGAAGTGCCTCTTCATCATACTTCGATGGATACTGGTAGTGGCAGGCAATGTTGTCTTCATCTTCAAGCTCTTCTCCTGCAAAATGTCCATAAATGCTAAGGAATTCAATAAAATTCTGGCTGAGAAAATTGGGTTTTACTGTCCGTAAAGAGTTCTGGACAATGAATTGTCTTCTAAAACCTCCGGGAACATTCAATGAGGATGCTGTGGAGCCTCTACGCTCGGAAGGAAAGTCCATTGACGACATACTGCGCGATCTTCTGGGAGATTTTCCTTGAGGCCGAGCGTCCGAGCTAATTTTGTGAATATCGCTAGTAATGTCGGTACCTTCATTGCTGTAATTAAGCTCGGAAAGGTGCTTTGAAATCTTGCCTAACAAGCGGGGATCGTCCAATCCGGCGGAGAAGTCTTCTTCTCCAGCTTGTGGCTCAGGACCAGGAGAAGGAGAATCCGAAATGGCTTCCTCATCATCCCGTTTAATGAAGGTCGCGTTGCTGAAATGTGGTGAACCTCTTGCCGGAGACGTTCCTAAAGGAGATGACGACATCGGCGACCTGGTGAGCTTGGCTATGCTCTCACGCCGCAGATGATTGATGGATTGAGGCTGGCTCATGACAAAAACAGGGATAAAATTGAATCAACAAGGATTACTTGTAATTGTAGGTGTAATTGATGCCTTTGGGTAGCTGATTAGAACCCAGGAATAATGGTAGTATGCAATTGATAAGACACAACAGAACGGGGAAAATTCCAAGAATTCGAGGCAAGACTTACACTAAACACAGTCTTTCGGGGTCTAGCTCGATTCTGAGCTCAAGTTTGTGTTGTGTGGGGAAGAATTGGAGCAAATGGTCCAAGACTTGTTCTGATAACAACAAGGCTGAGCTAGCAAATTCAATAACGATCTGGACACAGAAGAGTAATATTGACGAAGTGTGCTTTTTTATTCAATCAGATTCAATAGTTTGATGCGTCAACAGCCCGAAAATCGGCTTGAAGCGAAGTAGGGAGTAAGGAGTGTGATTGGTAAAAGTGCCTTATCTTGAATCCATATTAATTTGTGTCAGGTGACTGGGGTCAGGTGACGGGGTCCTTCCAAATTGGGAACACAAAGAAAAGGGCTATTATTGGAAGTGAAGCTAGATTAGGTGCCCTTACTTGGAAGGTACGAGAGTGGAAGTATAAACGGAGATGCAATCTCGTAGTGTCAGAGAAGTTGAAAAGATTCGAAAAGAAAGGCTTAGCACAATTCGGTTATTCGATTCAATACTGAAGAAATTCTGCTTAAGATTAAATAATTCCAAATCTGCAAGCACTTACAATTCCAAAAACTGCAAGCACACCTAATTACAGGAACACTATAATTACATGTGCTAGAATTCCGCTACTCTTCATAACAACAGTTCAGCATGGCAACCACACATAACTACAATCTCCAGTACTATTCGAAAAACGTAGAATTGAATAAGATATAAATAGATTGCTGAGAAGCAAATGGAAAGAGTCTATAACCTGTAGCAGAGTATTCGGCAACAGCGATAACTTTATTGACTGTAGAGTCTTAGGCATAGCAGAAAAGCTTGGAAATGACGGGAACCATATAGCATGGTCTTTTTTACGACATCTTCAAATTATCAAAAGTGCATTAGATATTAAATTAAGCAAAGCCCAACTTTGCTGCAGCTCCGGGATGGCCCCTGTCGAGTGCCTGAGTATACCACGAACTTGGGTCTGCGGGACAGACACCCATTTCACATAATTCTCCCATATAGAAAGCGGCATCTGGAGAGGAAAACTCCTTGAATGCCCGTTCACACCACATGACGGCCTTGTCGGGGTTAGGCATTGGAATATGCTTGGAAAGGCCCTGACTGCCTACGACATTCCATCTACTCAAACCCAACATGGCGTCGGGGTGACGCTTGAATGGAAGTGGAGAGGATGCTGCACGTAAGTACCATTGAATGGACTTGTTGGCATTTTGAGGACGGTTCAATTCTCCAAATTCATAGATCAGACCCAACTTAACCTGAGCAAGCAAGCAGTTCAACTTGGCCGACTTATTATAGTAGGTCAAACTCTTGGCATAGTTGACAGGAGCCAATTGCAATGACTCCTTGACAAACTCATCATCGGCAGACAAGTCACCTGGATAGATACCTTCGAAGATTCTACCCAATTGGTAACTGGCCAAACCAATAACTTCCTCCAAGTCTTCCTTGTCTTCTGGGTCCAATCTAATATCAAGTGGATCAATGGTACTCAAATCCTCCAAGTATCTCAAGAATTTGATGTTACGAATCTCCGGAACATTCAAGTACAACAACGAAATCTTGTAAATGGCACGGTTGTAACCCTTTGCAGATTGCTTGTAATACTCCAACGCGCGGTCGAACTCATTCAATTCATACTCATAGATATCACCCAATTTGTACATTGTCTTGAAGTCAGTTGGATGCAATTCCAAGCATTTTTCAAAGTACTCAACCGCTCCAAGGGCATTCTTTGGAATGCCAAAGTCTTGGTTGTAAGAGGTGTGATAGTCACGCTTCAAGAGACATGCATAGATGAAGTACACTTCGTGTGTAACATTCAAATGATTACACTTACCCGTTTCAATTTCGCGAAGGAGCTTGACAAGATGGGTCACAGAGGACTTGACGAAAAGTGTTTTGTTGAAAGTGGCTTGTTCTGGTGGGATTGGTTCTCCCTTGATGTTGATGTAAGCATAAAGCTTAAAGTTTGTGGCGGTAATAAGCATTTTAATCCATTTTAATCTGAATTCAATGGACTTGTTACCAGATGCAATAACTTTACGGAGCTTAATGAACTCTGCAATTTTTTCGTTGACAAGTGGATCTTGGGATTTAGGGACACTCATGCCTGAACCACCAACTGGATTGATCATTGAGTATCTAGCAGAAGGGAGCATGGAATGTCTGTCACCTGCTTGTCTTGATGCTGAGGAGAATTCGGGATTGAAATTCATCATTGGGGTACCGAAACCTGTCATCATGGGGTCCAAATGTCCAAGAGTTGGAGTCATCGTAGGGGCCATGGATAATCTTTGGTCCTGGAAAGATGCAGTTGAGGTCTTCTTCCTCAATTCCCTTCTGACGGGAGAAGGTGGTTGGTTTTGGGTAGGGCTAGAAGACTCCTTAACGGGAGAAACTGATCTCTCGTTCTTCTTTCTCGCTCTAACTTGCTCCAGAGCCTTCTTGCGGTTATCGTTGTCCTTCTCCTTGAGGGCCTTCATTCTTTCGCTTCTTTCCTTACCCGAGCCAACTATGAACTTGCTAGAAGCGTCACTGGCAATCGAGTTGACAGATTCGTTCGAGCTGGAAGCACTGGGGCTAGTTCTACCAAGGCTCTCATTGGTGGAGTTTGGAGTTGGAAGCTGGTTGACCCTCTTGGAAGGATCAGCCTTCTTGGCGGACTCAGGTGACTCCAACTTTTCATCTTCATCGAAGAAGAACTTGTTGTAGTCGGAGATGTACCTCGAGCCTAAGTTTGCATCTTCGGCCAATTGCTTGTTGGTCTTAGCCGCATCCTCTTCCTCGAGATTGAACTCCTTGGGCTTGAAATTAAGATCCAACGAAGAGATTCTGGCGTGAACACTAGATTTTCTGAGCTGGGGATTGGGCTGCATTTTGGAGAGCACCAACAGAGGCACGGATGGATAACGGTTGGACTTGAGTGTGGACTTTCTCGATGCCGACAAGAGCTCGTTGGCACCTTCGTCGGAGTCAGAGCCGCTCTTCTTGTAGCCTGCATCAGAGTCGTTCTGGTTGGCTAAAAGATCGGGCTGGGACTGGGACACCAAGTTAGTTTGCAGGCCCTGCATGTATGGGAACATGGACTGCTGAGAGCCAGACTGGCTGTTCAAGTAGGGTTGCTGGTACATGTAGGGCATCTGCATGTAGTTCATAGGCATACCCTGCATTGGCATTCCCTGCATTCCCTGCATTCCTTGCATTCCTTGCATGCCATACTGCATCATGGGGAACCCGTACATGGACTGTCTGGACATGGCAGCCATGTACTGCTGCTGCATCTGTTGTTGGCGCTGGGCAGCAATGCTGGAGTAGTACTGTCTCCATTGGTCGAAGTACTCCTTGGTCTGGGGCTTGGATGCGGCGCTCTTGTCGTCGTCGTCATCGTCGTCCTCAGATGAGGAGCCACCGGAAGAGGAGGACTCGTACTCGCTGGAGTTGGAATCGCCGTACAGGTCGTTTGATGCCTTGGGGGGAGCAGGAGCACCCATTTGACCCATTTGGCCCATTTGGCCCATTTGACCCATTTGACCCATTTGATTCATCTGGTTTGATTGAACCATTTGGCCAGGATTCATCTGCATCTGGCTCAAAGGGTTCATCTGGTTCATGGCGCCCGGAGTCGTGGCGGGAACGGGAGCCTTCAGGTCCTGACCGTAGTTATAGTACGGATACTGGCTGGATGCATAGAACGACTGGATGTTGATGTTGTCGGCCTGAATGTTGTCGTTGGAGATGGCGGACTCAGGGGGCGAGGTGGAGTCGGGCGACATGGAAGGCACCGAAGAGATCTTGTTGGAGGAGCCGGGATCGAGCGACGACAGCATGTGGGCTTGTTGTTGTTGTTGGGTTGATGGGTTAGGTTGACTTGATGGGCTGGGCTGGCCGGGGGGGTTTACACGGCCGGCGTACGATGCCTTTTTGGGGTGTTCTTGGACCTCGTTGATGGCACCGACCTGGGCGAGCGGCAACGAGTCGTCAGAAGTGTACTTCTGGAAGGGGTGAGGCAAACGCTTGTCGAGCTCGCGGAGAGGGGTGCGGGCGTCGTCCTCGGGAGGGAAGTTGTACAGCGAGGAAGCGGGCGCAGCGGTCTTTTTGGGGTCAAGCAGCAGGTGTGGTGGCGGACTGTTGGGGGCCTTCTTGGCCTGCGACTTGCGATTGGCGATGGTGGCGGCGGAGTTGGAAAAGGAGTGCGACTCGGACAGAGTGTAGGAGGAGTCGGAGCCGGCAGTCAGGAACTCGGTGCTGCCCACCAGGAGGTTGGAGATGTGGGACTTGGGGTGGGTGGGGGCAGGCTTCTCGAGGCGAGACACGGGAGGCCTGGTGGCGGCGGCAGCGGCGGCGGCAGTAGCAGCGGACGGCGACTGCGACGTGGGCGAGCGGGACGACGAGGACGCGCGGCTGGAAGGAGGAGGGCGGCCGTGGAAGTTGTTTGTGTTGCTAGACGACGACGTCGACGACTTGGCGGTGGACGTAGTAGACGTGGAGGACGAGGAGCGGTCAGCACGAAGACGAGTGAGAAGGCCCATGGCAGCAATGGCGGACGGGGGTGGTATCAACAAGCGCTGGGGCCACGAACAATAGGCGACTGTTCAGGAAAAAGGGCAACAGCCGGAATGGGATGGAGGGCACGGGGCGACGAGCGACGGGGCCTGGAACGTGGGGAAAACGACGGCGACGACGACGATGGCGGCGGTGGCAGCACGAGCGGTGACGGGGCTGCGCTGGGACGGCGGGGCTGCTCTCTGGCGGCGACGGGTCCTCGAGGAGGTGCGGTTGCGCAACGGCAGATGATGCGACTGGCAGGGGCCCGGAAGGAGCAGATCACGGGACAACAGAGCCAGACAGAGACCTAGGGGAGGGTCGGGGGATCTGGACAGAGGAGAGGGCCCGGAAGGATGCTGGCGTGCTAGACGGGGGAAGTAATGCCGGACACACGATCCACTGGAGAAGGGCCACTTGGTGATGGAGGCTCCAGTTCAGTTCAACCACTGCTCAGTAGAACAGGCGGCCTGGGCAAGGTGAGGACTGCAATAGACCAGCGAATGTGGAGCACCGGAGGTGACTTAGCGAGGGAGGAGGAGGCGGAGAGGGGGGGACGGGGACAGGGAGGAGGAGGAGGACAGAGAGAAGAGTCCACCACAACAGTGAAGAAGTGATGAAGAGAAGAAGCGAATGCAAAGATTTCAAGAGAGCGCAAGGAGGGAGAGAGTCGCCAGGGTAGGGCGTTTACTAGACACACAACCGGGAGAGCAGGGTATGGCGGGCGGGTGCGACATGCGACATTGCTGCACGCGCGACATTACCGTGAAACCGGGTGAGGCTGTGGTCCACAGTGGGGGCCCCGCCGGGGGCCTGGGCCCCCGGCCGGTGCTGGTGGCGGGTACTCGTCCTCACGGCCGGGCCTGGCCTGGCCCGTGCCGGCTTCCTATTGGTCCGTGCTGCCTCCAGCGGCCATGTTACAGGCTTTGCCTGCCACCGTGGGGGCAGAGTAATGTCGCACTTCGGGTTCGGATCTGGCCCAATGCGGACAAAGTACAAATATGTGGGTTGCGAAGATATTAATAGCCTGCATGCACCGGCGTCCTGGAATTGGTGCATGATGCGTGTCGCTGATCAGAACCACGACATTTCGATGCAGCACATACTCCTGTCTAACAAACGCTCGTGGTCTGGGGGGCCTCCGGCCGAGCCAGGTCCCTTTGGCTTGAGCCCCCGTGCCGTGGTGTGGTGGTGGACCCTCCTTTGCAGTGGCCAAACCACCGCCTCCGGGCGTCTTGCCACCACATTCGGGCCCATGTGGTCCCCGAGCACCTCCTACCGTTTGTCCAGAATGTGTGCAGAGTGCATGGAGCTGCATGGCGATGCTCGTCAAATTTTCACGGGAGCTGCCGATGATTGGAGAACAGGCACCTCCTCAACCCTAGCCCAAAACTGTCATATGCTGGCCCTTTTGGACATGTGGTGGATGCCCAAAGTGGCGGCCGAGGGGGCCGGGTCGAATTTCCACATAGCCTCCTTGGCTGGAGCAACCCCATCGCTCCCGTTTCAGGCAATTTTGCTGCCAGTGTCGCAAAGAAGCAGGAGGCGCAAACTACCTACATGGGAGAAGGCCCCAATTGCGGTTCGGGTGCAGCTTGCAGGGAGCTTAACGCATTCGACCTGCACCACAACCACATTGCCAAGAGTGGGGGCCCGAAGGGCGCAGGAGAGCTGGCAGTCCATTGTACAGGTGGTGTTATGGGCGCCGCTTTGTGTGGTGCTCATTAAGCGAGTGGCCCGAAGTTTGGTGCCTGGCACTAATTACTGGCAGGAAGAAAATTTGCTGCGCTCAGCTGCGCCCAGCGAATGCGAATATTTTTTTCGCACCCCAACCTTGGGGGGACATGGTCCGGGATTTCTTTTCTCGTCACGTGACCGGGATCGCGTGATTTCTGATTACATCGCTCCAGCCCCTCGGCATATGCACCTCCTGCATCTGCCGGCCCCATGTCCGTCTTGTGCATAATAACGTCATCTTCCAATCCCCATTTGTCAGCCTGCTCTCATAAGCTATCTTTCCTCCACATTCTACCGCTTCCATCGCTTACCAACCCATCTATCCTGCGTCTGCCGGCCCCATGTCCGTCTTGTGCATAATAACGTCATCTTCCAATCCCCATTTGTCAGCCTGCTCTCATAAGCTATCTTTCCTCCACATTCTACCGCTTCCATCGCTTACCAACCCATCTATCCTGCGTCTGCCGGCCCCATGTCCGTCTTGTGCATAATAACGTCATCTTCCAATCCCCATTTGTCAGCCTGCTCTCATAAGCTATCTTTCCTCCACATTCTACCGCTTCCATTGCTTACCAACCCATCTATCCTGGTCCGCAATAAATACTCCTCCACCCCGAACCATCTCTCCCTTCCTCTTTTCATATCAGATATCCCTTGCACATCTCCCAATTGTGTCAATCCCCTGAACCCGCATAACCAGATCTCCTGCAATGTCAATCACTGCCACCGCTATCACCTACACCGAACAAAAGGCCGATCTCAGTAACCTTACCGTTACCGAGTTCCAATTCGATGCCTCCAAGGTCGGACCTACCGAAGTTGCTCTCAAGAACCTTGGTGCTCCAATCAACCCTTCTGAAGTCGCTTCTGCCAAGGGTGGATACCCAATGCCTCCTTACACCCACGAGTTGGACGCTAACACCAAGGGCGTCTACGTCGGTGGTACTGAGGGTATTTTCGAGGTCTTGAACGTCGGTTCCGAGGTCACCGACTTGAAGGTTGGTGACAGAGTCATTCCAACTGCTGCCGGCTTTGGAACCTGGAGAACCCACGCCATTGCCGACATCAAGGACCCCAGAAAGACTGCTGGCGGCAAGATCGACGCCTTCATCAAGATCCCCAAGGACTTGGGTAACGCCGAGGCCGCTACCTCCACCATCAACCCACCTTCTGCCTACCAAATCTTCTACAACTACGTTGACTTGAAGGAGGGCGACTGGATCATCCAGAACGCCGGTACCTCTCAGGTTTCTCAATTCATCACCCTCTTGGCCAAGTCCAAGGGTGTCAACACCTTGTCCGTTGTCAGAGACGGTAAGACCAAGGAGGAATTGGACGTCTTGTACGAGTTCGGTGCCACCAAGGTCATTGACGAGTCCACCTTGCTTTCCGAGGACTTCCCCAAGACTTTGGCCGGTATTGTCGGCACTGGCCAAGTCAGACTTGCCCTCAACTCCGTTGGTGGTAAGACTGTCACCCCATTGTTCAACGCCCTTGGCCCTAACTCTTACCTCATCAACTACGGTAACTCTTCCCCAGATAAGACCATCTCGTTCGACTTCTTGAGTCAATTGATCAAGAACGTCACCGTGGTCACCTACTGGTTGTCCAGAAACTCGCAGATCGACCCACAATCCAGAATCGACACCATCCTCAAGGTGTTCGAATTGTACGAGGAAGGTGTGTTCAAGATTCCTCAAATCGAGAACGTCAAGCTCGAGGGTAACATGTTGGACTTCTACTTGAAGCAAATCAAGAGCTCTGGTAAGAAGCTTGTTGAGTTTTAATGATCTGAGTGTTTCTTTAATTTATAAATTCCATGAAGCAAATACATAGCTACGTGATAATTGGTTGTAGTACTGGAGCGTTGAGACAAATAATTGAATTGATATGATCGATACGACTAAGTGGTTAGAATAGAATGGATATTGTATAATGGGTGCAAATACATATTTGTGCCGAAGTGAATTATCAATGTTACTAGTTTTATAAATTGTAGTAGTTTTGAATAATGTGAAAATTTGACATTTTCTGGTAATCTAGTAATTTGATGCAATCTTGTCCTTTCCGATTTTATAGAATCTGAAATCATCGAAGAATCGATAATCATGCAAATAATTGAAAATAATGTAAAAATATCTGCAACAATAGCAATCGAGGCGCCCTTGATGCAGATTGGCATGTTCTATTTTCCTTGAGCCACTACAACATGCTGAACTAGTTTGCTCAATACTATTTAAGCATGCTAGTGAAGGTTTACCTTCGTATCTAGAATGAAGCTTACTTCTACGCATAGCAGGAGCATGTATGTATTACATACTACTGAATTATGCTATGTGCTTTTCTCATTGCATAGTTGTCTGTATATGGTAGCAAAAATATTATGATAGCATTTTCAAGAAAACTGGAAAATCCGTACTGCAATTTGGCAAAGCAATCGTAGTCGAGACAGTACTAGTCAGAAACACGATGGATACGGCAGTTCCGAGTACAGTTGGCAGAAGTAGACCCAAAGAGTACCCTGGTAGCCATGTAAGTCACGTGTTCAAGGGTACATATTCACGTGACATCACGTGACCTTAGAGTACTTCAAAATCAACCTACACCTCTAAACACCAACCCAATGGAAGACTCCAGCATCAACCAGTTCGTCGGCGGGGCGGAAGTTCCCGACGACCAGGTCATCGATTCCATCTTTCTGGAAAGAAGAACCGTCCATGCCGATGACGCCATTGACTACGAAGATATCGATGAGTTGGCTGATGATGATGACCTTCCAGAGGAAGAAGAACCGACGTCAACAGCCAACGGAGACGACGAATTGAGAAGTTTTTTGGACAATGAGACCCAGCTCCAGCAAGATGCTGACCAGAAGTTTGATGATATGTTTGGTGATGACGATTATGGAGAGCTGGTGACTGGAAACAACAACGATCTCTTCAATGATAACCACCAGTACGTTGAGGACGATGGCCTCAACTCGTTGAACATGGGCGTTTTTGACGACGACCACGACCCCAGCAGCCAGTTCCAGCCTTCGGTTCCAACAAAGAAGCGCAGACACATCCTGGACGAGGAACGCTTGGCCAAGAAACAAAAGCTCCAGCGCATAGTCAAGCAGCTTGAGGAGAGGCGGCTCCAAAGAAACATCAAATACCATTACCCGGGCTATTCCAAGGACAAGCCATCCAACTTCCATCTTTTCTTCCTTCCTGCGCCCAAGTACTACCGTCATGCTTGTCCCGCCATAGCTACCAAGGAGAATGTCAAGCCCTTGATGCCCACCAAAATGACCCTCCAATTTGAAACGGACCAGCGAAAGCTCTTCAAGTCAAAAAAGCAGACATTGGCCACGTCACAGCCCGCTACGAACTCCAAGATCGTGGCAATCACTCAAAATGATTTGGACTTCATTCGTGAGTTGGAAGAAAAGGGTACGTCCAAGGATGCATTTTTGAAGCAGATCTCATTTCTCCACAAGGATTGGTCTATGCATGACAAATTTTCTGACTTTTCGAAAGACCTTATTCTATCAACTACAGACTGGGACGACGATGCCATCATAAATACAGGAGATACCAAATATCAAGCCAAGAAAAACAACATAGAAACGAACGAGATTATTGATATTGATGACTATGACGACGAGAACATATTCAACGGACAAATTAATACGGATGTCTTGAAGCTAGACATGAACGATCCAAACTTGCTCTTCGTGCCCGATAAGAAAATCGAAAGGGCCAAGATGCCCAATAATACAGAGAAGACATTGGAGCAGAGATTCAATTTTTCGAATGACGATGAATATGAAGCTTTGAAGAAGAATTACAATACCAAGATAAGAAGTCAGTTGAGTAACTTGAATATCGAGCACTCCCTCCCAGCATTGAGACTCCAATCTCCATATTACAAGGTCAGATTAACTAAGGAAGAATGTCGGTCATTCCATAGACCAAAATTTGTGGTCAGACCAGGTACATTAATTAGTTTCTCGAAAATCAAACAAAGAAAGAAAAAGAAGGATAGAGGCAAGTCTGTTCAGGAAATTTTCAGTAAATCTGGTGATTTGACCTGTACTGATACTGCAAACCTCGTTGGAATGGAATATTCAGAGGAGTATCCTATGGTTATGTCTAATTTTGGTATGTGCTCGAAAATCATCAACTATTATAGAAAAGAAAGAGAAGACGACTCATCGAGACCTAAAACTCAAATTGGTGAAACCCAGGTGTTGGGCGTGGAAGATAGATCGCCATTCTGGAACTTTGGTGAAGTTGGGCCTGGTGATTTTGTTCCAACATTGTACAATAATATGTTGAGAGCTCCAATTTTCAAACATGAAGCAAAAAACACAGACTTTTTACTTCTCAGATCTCAAGGAGCGGGAAATCATCAAAGATATTACATGAGAAATATAAACTTCAATTTTGCAGTCGGTAATACCTTCCCAGCCATGGAAGTTCCTGCACCACATTCCAGAAAGGTTACTAATACTTCTAAGAACAGACTTAAGATGGTTGTTTTCAGAGTTATGAACAACAATGGAGTGGCTAGAGTTTCAGTTAAGGATGTTTCAAGACATTTTCCTGACCAGAACGATATGCAAAACCGTCAAAGGTTGAAAGAATTCATGGAATATCAAAGACAGGGTGATGATCAAGGTTTCTGGAAGATTAAGAATCTCGATATTGTTCCAGCGGAGGAAGAGGTGAGAGCTATGATCTCGCCAGAAGATTGTGCTGTTTTGGATGCAATGCAGCATGGTCAGCAAATGTACGAAGATAATAACACCATTTTTGGTGATGAATCAAAGAAGGAAGAAAGGAAGGAAAAGGAAGAGAAGAAAGAAAAAGAGGAGGTGAATGAAGAGAAGGAAAATGAGAAGAATGAAGATGGAACCCAAGAAGTCAAGAAAGAACGTACGAGAAGACCTAGAGATCCTGATGCTGAAGTGGATTTCGACGAAGAGTTGACGCCTTGGACATTGACAAGAAACTTTATCAACGCCAACCTGACCAAAACCATGCTTCAATTGAACGGTGAAGGTGATCCCACTGGTATCGGATTGGGTTTCTCCTTCTTGCGTGCTACGCAAAAGAATGGATTCAAGCCGCTCTTTGCTCCCAACAAGGATAATGTTCCAAAGAATAATACGGCTGCATACCAGCAAAAGTTGTACGAGGCTGAAATCAAGAGAATTTGGTACTCTCAAAGAAGTTCTTTGGTTGACCACGGCTCTGATTTCAACTTGCAAACAATTTACGACGAGTACAAGCCACTCGATCACAAGAAGTACATCAAGTCTAAAATCAAAGAAGACACGAAGCAGGGTAATGAAAATAATGTATTGAAAATCACCAGAAGAGTCAGAGATGAAAACGGAATTGTTCAAAGAAAGGTAGAGACTCTCACCGACCCAAGGTTAATTAAAGCCTACATCAGAAGAAGAAAGAGTATTGAAGACGAATTATTGAAGACTGCAGATGTTGGCGACATCTTGCCAACCAACGATAAGGAGTTGAACAAAATCAGAAAGAAGGCCTTGGAAGAGAAATTGGCAAATTTCATCAAGAGGTCCAAGCAAAGCAAGGCCAAGAAACCACTCAGAGACTCAATTCACGCAGCAGCAGCTGCAGGTGGTACCATTATAGATGCCAATACCGTGATTTTGCCAGATGGCTCCTATGCTATAGGTGGAAAAGGTATTGGTAAAGGAAACAGTACCAACAGAAGGTGCAAGTCTTGTGGTGCATTTGGTCATATCCGGACAAATAAGACTTGTCCATTGTATCACCAAACCAATGGAGGTACATTGCTTGCTAAAAAGGGAGGCGAAGCAAGCGCCAAACCCGAAGGAAACGATACTCTTCCAAACATAGGAGGTATCGAATTACCCGTAGCAGCTACAGAGCCCAATCCAGATGCTACTAATTGATAATGCTCACTATTTACTTGCACTTTAATTGAACCTATTTCTAATGGTTAAATATCAAGTCTCTTAATGTTATAACGAATAATGCAAATATCCACCAGTAAATCACTAATGTAAATGTAATTATACAAATCAAGCCAACTTCTGGACTGCTTTGAGCCTCGCTAAATTATGCAGATCTAACTATTTGTGGTGGCGGGACTGTAATCCAACCAATTCCAGGATGCCTCTTCGTTATTGCCGTTGTTAGATGTAAATGTGTTGATTGGATCGGCCAACAATATCTCATCGTTGACACCATCCATGCTCATAGATATGCCATTGGTTTCGTTAAAATAAAAGGACTGGGAATTCAAAATATCCTGTGCTCCGTTGAAATTCTGTTGTTCGTGCTGAGGGTGGGGGGCATTGGTGATGCCCGATGGAAATGAATCTGAGTGGAACAAGTTTATGTTCAATAACTTGTCTATCTCATCTATATTATTAACTGTGGAATTCTGCACTTGTGGACCAGGAAGTGAAAATACTGACGGTGATGCTGTGTCTGTATTAGTTGTGGTAACGGTATTGCTCCCGTTGTTAGCGCCTTGCGAGAGGTCAAGATAAGAATCCAAATTAGCCGCGGATTCCATTTTCTCCTTGGCTGGAGGCTTCGAGTCATTCATAACGTTGAACAAACTCACATTTCTATTCAGAATAGCTTTGTCCACGTGCTTGTTGGTATGGTTCAAGGGTCTCAAAGTACCATGCAACTTGTAGAAAAGACCACATGCGTTACACAACAAATCGCCATTGCTGGACTTTCTCCAAAGTGGGGTGGTCTTGGTGTGACAGTTGATACATTGAAGTACCTTCTTTGCAGCAGCTAAGGCTGTGGGCGACTTCTTGTCATATGAGGAAATCTTGGCAGAATGTGAATACTCAGGACTGATGCCTGAGCCGTTGTTGTTGCTGTTGTTGGAATTGTTGTTGGAGTTGGAGTTGATCGAAGACTCTAAAGATGTGATGTACGTGGAGAGGAAGTTCTTGGAGTTGGCAGGGTCCATCGAGGGGTCCAAG
Source organism: Suhomyces coccinellae (assembly GCA_030565345.1). Classification (NCBI taxonomy): domain Eukaryota; kingdom Fungi; phylum Ascomycota; class Pichiomycetes; order Serinales; family Debaryomycetaceae; genus Suhomyces; species Suhomyces coccinellae. The sequence goes on from JAJMBP010000036.1 coordinate 47,843, forward strand.
GAATTGGAATGATCCATGGAATTTGCGGGGTCCTTAAATAGAAGCTTTTGCGAGATAGGAAACGAAGATGACTTATCCATTTGCACAGAGAGATCATTTCTGTTCTTGGGGTGGGCCTGGGTGAACTCTTCCTGGCTGATGCGTCTGATGTGGGCAACATAGTCGAACTCGTCTAAGTTGGGATCAGGAGGCACCTCCTTTTTGAAAGTTGGTGTGGGTTTGGATATGGAGTGGGATCGCTGCTTGCGACCCTTTGTGGGTATGGACTCCCGGTTGAGGAGCTTCTTGTTCTGGATGCGCCACGCAATATTGGAGATCCGTTGGTTGTGAGGCAAGTAACTCTTGCTGCGGTACATCTTGTAGATTTCGATTGAAGAGTTGTCCGAGTCGGATATGAGGTCCGTGATGGCCAACTCGGAGTTGTTCATGCCTGGCTTCATCATGTTGGGCTTGTATGTGATCTTGGTGATGCTGTTGGCCCCAGGGTCCACCTGAGGGATGGCGGCGGGCGGCGGGCGGTTTGCCTCGGGGTTCGGGGCTCGACTAGGCAGCACCACGGGCCCTCCAGGGCCCTTGCTGCCGCTGTGATCCGTCGAGTTGTTGAAGAGTCCGGAGAAGCTGGAAGCGGACTTGAAATCACCAGCAGACATGGCCAAGGGGCGAAAGAAACGAGCTAAAAAGACGGGGAAAACGGGAGCAGATAGAGGGGAACAGTGGCTCTCCGGAACAGGGCCGTTTGGAGGTGTAGGAGGCACGGGGCGTGGGAAAGGGGAGGAGGTCGGGAGGAAGAAAAGTGAAGTATTGGCAGTAAAAGGTTGGGTGGTTATGTAAGCTGGTGACCGTTAGTTCCCCACGGTGGGCGCACGCTTTTGTGCCGCGCACGACTCTTCATCTATAACTCCTGTCCCCCACTCTCACCTCTCCTTCCATCATGGCAGACAAGGTCAAGGAACAGAACCTCTATCATCAGCAGAAGGCCAAGTACATCGGCTTCGGCAACCCGGAAACCACTCGGGCCGAGTTTTTGGCCAATGTCCATCGCGATACCTACGCTTCTCTAGCTGTTCACAGTCCTTTGGTGAGCTACAACCTGACGGCAGTGGGAGAGGATCCGGAGATATGGCGCCAGAACATGATCAAGAAGATGGCGGCTGGTCCTGGTGGTCAGGCCAGGCCGCAATAGGGCCAAGTTTCGCTTTTCTGGAGCATTGGCGATGGATTGGTTTACTAGGTGTTTATACAGGTTAATAGCATGGAATGGAATAGAACAGAACAAACGATGGAATTGAATCTTGGGAACTGGGGTCCTAGTTCTCTCGCTTTGTGCCGAGCTCTTTGGTACGATTAGTGTAGAAATATGCACGGAAGGGGTTGGAGGGGAGTGCCAGTGATTTGAAGAGTTGGGAAGAATTGCCAGGCCCAGATGAGTAGGGGCAATTGTGGGTGAAAATGAACCGAGAATGGACCAGAATGACAGGACGGCATTGAGAAAGTATATAAGACCACAGCTGGCGCTACATTTATGGAAAGATTTCCATAAAGAGATTGAATAGTGCTACTGGCTCCATCATAGCCTCATACAAGTATCTACATTTCCCCTCCCACACATGATTTTATTCGAGTCAAAATTACCAGCTTCGATGAAGTGGTCCATTTTTCAGCATCCACTACTCCAAGTTTCTTCTGCTAATAATCGAACCATTTGCTTGATGGTTTTGTGGCCCGACACGGCGACGCTATCATGCAATTCGTTTAAATATAAACCAGATAAAGTCATCGAGGAACTCTGATCTGTTGCAATTTGCAGTCATACCTGAAAAGTCAGGAGTATGAATTTTCAGATTATTTCCCGAAATGCAAAACGTACAAACTTCAGCAATTGAATTCAACAGGCGAGGCTTGGGAAGCTCAACTGGGCTTAGATGATCTGATCTCATCAGTTATGAAACAAATCTACTATTCCCCAGGTTTCAAAATCCAATATAGACTAATTATATATCGAGCCAAATTTAATATCTAGTTACCTTTGGTCTCAAATTCATTATAGAGTACATATTATTCAATTATCAAAATTAAGTGTCAAAAGATTAGATTTAAATGCATTCGCAGTTTCATAGTTTCCAAAATGGCCATGCGATGCATTTCTACTGATCTGCACCCTAAAGACTCCTCCTACAGTGAAGAACATCAATTAAAATCAATTATTGCTACCGTTTGATAAATGGGCTAAATTACTCCAATAAAGGGGCTTGTTCCGAATCGGTAGTAGCCGCATCGTTTCTAAGCCCTCTGAAAGCAGCAACCAAACTCAAAATTAAGAGGAGCCCCGAAATCACAAATGCAAAAATCCATTGTAAGGCAAACGCCTTGACCAACAATTGGCCCAAGCCCAAGCCGAAGGCCAAGACACTGGAACTCAAGCCGACCACCCAGTCGTTATAGAGCACCACCAAGAGGCCGGGAACCACCAAGAAGTCCCACACCAACACGTTGGAGACAACACGGCCCACGAACTTGTGCACGTGGAACAATACGGCACCATTCCAGAAGATGGCGTAGAAGAGCCACGAGAAGGGAAGGGCTGCGGTGCTGGCGTGCACCAAGATGAGCCCGGACACCGACTTGAAGCTGTAGGTCTTGTGGTTGACGTACAAGGCCAAGATGTTGAAGAAGTTGAGGAACAACACCACCTCGCTCCAGAAAAAGTGCTTTTTGGCAAACAAGAGCGACCAAGCAAAACTCAAGAGGTTGAACAAGGTGAAGTGCTTCCCCACATGCTTGGTGACCTCGGCGCGGTCTGCGGACGCGTGGAGGTTGGGAAGGAACACCTGCAACACGAAGGCGAGCTGCAAGAGGTAGAGCACGGCCCAGAAGCTCAAGGTGACCACGATGTTGGCGGAAAAGGGTGTGTTGGTGACGTTGAAGGGCGAGTGCTTGTCGAAGGGGGCGCGGCCCACCAAGTAGCGGAGGTTGCCGTAGAGCGAGAGCACCCACGACACGATGGAGGTGACCTTGTGGCTGGCGAGATCGTTGGAGTGGGTCTGGAGTGACGACATGGCGGGCGAATGCGCTTTCCAGGAGGGTGACGCCGTGCTTTTATAGCCTGCTAGGTTGCTGTGCGGCAGGGGCTGAAGGTCATTTATTTGGGGACAAAAAACCGTAGGGGTTTCGGACCAACAAGACGGATCCAGTGTGGACACAGGATGGGGCTGGGTGGGGAATTGGGGCCGATAACGCCAGGAGGGGAGCAGGTAGTGAATGATTAGAGAAACGGAGAAGGAGAATGGAGAAGGGCCTTGCACTATACGCAGAAAAGAGAGAGTGCGATTATGGAACATCGATTTAGCAATCAAGAGGGGAACCAATCTACAACTATTGTCTTGTTGATTCAGGAGTGTTTTTTGGATATTGGGTGTTGATTCTTGGGAGTTGAGGTGTGGATACTATGCGTGGATTGACAGAGGAGGGAATGAAGCCACACTGGAGGCGCCACGCTAGATCATCCATTGGCTATTTCCACTGGAATTAGGCTGCGAAAAGTCTGTTCTTCGGTGTCAGTGCCCATAATACTGGAGGAGCTACTAATCATTGCTTCAAAGGAGAGATGTTGACATAGAGGGAACAACCTGGCAGCAAGATTCTCGCAATATCAAGAACAATAAGAGGGGTGCTATTGAACATTGAGAGTCAGTGAGTAGTACGTCCAGTGGGGTATGTCTCGCTTAATGGAATTGATTCGTGACAGAGTCAGCTAGCAATGGAAGACAAAGGAGCCGTCCTTTACGAGCCTCTGCTCAGTGGCAATGATCTGGCGTAACACGGAGAGACTCTGCAGAGTGAAAAGTGAACAACCGTGACATGGAGGGACTCTGCAGAGTGAAAAGTTCATGGTGAACAATTCTCGTTCACTAAGGATAGCTTCTGCTTTGTCTTGGAATTGGTGTGCTAGCAAAGTCCCTTCGATTAGCCTCGCTATGAGCAACCAGATCTATCCATATATAAATATACTGCATGAGAGATAGATCTTGGTAGAGTCCATGCGGACTTTTCTCGCTTATATTAATTAGATCCACGTCATGAAAGATCTTCAGTCGCTTAGTAGCGAGTGTAGATAGTTCCTAGTACTCCTACGATCACTCCAATTGCTAAAGCTGAACCCGCTTAGACATTATAGAGAATGTACATAATAGCAGTCAACCAAGACAAGCCTCTCTTAAAACTCGATTCATACATTAACGGTAAATAAAGACAGTGTCTAGCACTATAAATAATCAAGAAGTAACACTCAAGAGTCCTTGAAGTTGTTAACATTTTAGTTTAACAAGTACCTCTGTAGCTTCTCTTGTGCTTGCGGTGGCCGGTACCTTCGACATCCAACTTTTCGTGTTGAATCTCCTTCTCGTCCTCAACACCAGCAGAAGCAATGGAGCCCAACATCTTGTAGATGTACTCGGTACGCTCCTTTTCACTGTGCGAGCTGGTGGAAATGGCCTCTTTAATGGTGCTCGTTGATTTGATCAACAATTCAATCGAAACCACGATCTGGTTCATCAACTTCTCCAACAAGTTCAACGAGAGACAGTCACGGACCACCACTCTCAAGATCTCCACATCGCCCTCATCGGGGGTCAAGTGGTAGTTGGGGATGATGTAGCCCTTGTTTCTCAACAACAAGCCGAAGATACTCTGAGGAATCTCGGGGTATTGCTTTCTGACGGATTCAGAGAGTCTGAAAGCGACCACTGGCAAACCGGGCTGGTAGTCCTGGTTGGCCACAGCAACTTCGTACTTGATGTGGTGCTCCAATGGGTAGAGCTTCTCGGCCTCAGCAGGAGTGACTGGCTTGTGGATCACAGAAAGAACCTCGAAATAGCCCGACTCCTCAAGGAAGTTGGACAACAATCTGGCGTTGGACAAGCAACTGTCGAAGATCTTGGTGTAACCTTCTCTGCCCAAAGTCAAGAAGTTGTAGTACTGGTGAACCACGTTGAAACCGGGTCTAGAAAAGTTCAAACCGAAAGTCTCTTCGACTCCACCCAAGTAGTCAAGCGAGAACTTCAACGACTTGGGCAACAAGTCCTGGTGCTTCCAGATGACCCAACCCAAACCAGCTGAGGTCAATCCGAACTTGTGGCCCGAGGTGTTGATGGAGTCGACTCTGGGAATAGCAAAATCCCACTTCAAACCAGGGTACACGAAAGGAGCAACGAAACCTCCAGAGGCACCATCCACGTGGATTCTGACGTCAATTCCCTTCTTCTTCTCAATGGTGTCCAAAAGATCGGCGATCTCGGCCACAGGCTCGAAGGCTCCGGTAAAGGTGGAGCCGAGAATCACAAAAATACCAATGGTGTTCTCGTCGACGTTTTTCTCGATTGCGCTGACGTCGATCAAGTGGCCAGACTCCTTGGTGATGTGGACCAAACGGTTCTCCACGTCGAAGTAGCGGGCAAACTTCTCCAAAGCCACCTGGGCACACGTGGCCATGATGATGTTGGGGTTGTCGATGGGCTTGCCCTTGGCCTTTTGCTTTTCTTGCCATCTCTTCTTCAAGGCCAAACCAGCCAACATAATGGCCTCTGACAGGCCGGTGGTGGCGGTACCGACAGCCTTAGGAACAAGCTCGCCATGGCCATTGTCGAACTTGGGCGCGTGCCACAAGTTGGACAAGATGGTGATACAGCGTTGCTGGAACTCGATCAACGAGGGGTACTCGTCGTTGTCAGCCAAGTTCTTGACAATGTTGTCCTTGATCAACTTCATCTGGGTGTCGGTGATGTCGGTGTTGACAAACGACGCCAAGTTAAGGGTAGGGACACCGTCCAAGGCCAATTCCTCGCTCAAGTACTTGTAGACCAATTCCCCATCGGAAGAGTGGTTGGGGATCTCGTACTTGGGGGCCTTGGAGTTGGAGGAGTACTTGAAGATGTACTGCTCGTGGCTGTTCAATTGCGTCTTGTGCTTGCGCTTGATGATTTTAGCAGCCAACGAGTCGGCGTCGATGTGCTTCGAGAGAGTCATAGTAGCAATTGGCAGAGGAGGAGTTGTGATAGAGCGTGGAAAATCGAGGGGCTATTCCCACCGGAGCGGACCCCCTTTTATAAGCCCGAGGAATAATAGGCAAGGCGAAATTCACGGACCATGCGGGAAGGTTCGGGGATGTAAGAGAAGCGAGGAGTGGGGAGGAGAGAGGGGGGGAAGGGGGAGAAAATCTAATAAGATTATGCAACGGGAAATAAGCAATTTTGACAGGGCAGGCTGCAGCCTGCCCTGGTCGGGTATCATGCCAAGATCGGTGCAAGTGACAGGTACGGGAGGGGGAGGGGCAGGGCAATTGGTCTGCAGTTTGAACGAGCTTCGATTGCTGTAGAACGGGTATTTGGACAGGGCTGAAGTTGGAGATGCTCGAACGGAACGCCTGGCACGGACCACGCCCTGTTCCAGTTGCGGGTTTAGCGGAAGGGAGTTGCGGAAGTGGCTGGGATGCGGGGTGGCTGCAACTTTGCTCTGGGATCACGTGAGAAACGGCACGTGATCCAATTTTCGGTCACGTTGTGAAATTATCAGGTCACGTGACTACGCTAGGTCTAGGTGTTCGTACATTAACTAAGCTACCTACTCGACGTCGTCGAACTTCTGGTCAATCAAGTCGGGGATGTCCTCGTCGCCAGCGGACAACTCAGAGGGGGCCTTGCCGGCCTGGATCTGCTCGGCCAACTTTCTCAAGATCTCCAAGTTCTCGGCGCCCAATTGGGGCAAGATCTGGGGGATCAATTGGGTCACGTCCTTCTCTTGAGGGTAACCGGTGAAGGCAAAGGTGTTGTGGGCAGCGGCACCTTGCACACCGACTCTGTTGAAGTGCAAAACCTTGCCGTCCTCTCTGAAGAAGTTGGCCTCTTCAACGCCCTCGACCTTGGTGGCCTTTAACTTGCCCAAAGCTTCAATCAACTTGGTGTCATCTTGCTCGGACTTGACGTTCTTCTTGGCCTTGACTCTGGATCCACCGACCTTTTTGGCGGTGGCCTTTTGCAACTTAGCTAACTTTTCTGGGTCGACTGGCATGGTGGGGGTGGGTTGGAAAGTGAAAAGTCGACGAAATAAAATTTTGTGGGCGAGAGTCACGTGACTGAAACTGGGGCTCGGGGACACGACCTCAGAAGCTGAGTGTAATTCAAAAGTTGCAACCGCGGGAATGTCACGTGAGTAAATGTAAACAAAACACATGATTCCGATCACGCGACACAACGCGAATCATGTCACGTGCGTTTCTGGCACGTGACTCATACCAACATCTTACCACCCCACATCATCCTTTTCCCTCCTTCTCTCCCCCACAACATGTTGCTGCCTCTTCTTCAGTACCTCCGCAGCAAGCCCTTCCTCCGGTACCTCCCGGACTGGCTTTTTGCCGCCGCCATCACCGTCTACTTCTTCTTTGTGGCCGAACACGCCAACCCTTTCCAACGCCAGTTCATAATCAATGACTTGTCCATATCTCACCCTTTCGCTGAACACGAGCGGGTGACCGGTGTCAATTGCCTCTGGATCGCGTCGCTCGTGCCTGGAGTGGTGATATCGCTCGTGACGTTGACCAGGGCCCGTCGAAACACGTCGCTGTCGGTCCACTGGCTCCACAGTCTCCAGGTCGCTTTGTTGGGCTTGGCCTTGACGTTGACCATCACCGGAACCCTCACGGATATGCTCAAAAACTGGATCAGTCGCCCTCGGCCAGACTTCATCGCCCGCTGTGGCCCCAAAAAGGGCACGCCCATCGACACCTTGGTCGACGTGTCTGTTTGCACTGCGCCCTTGGGCCTTGCCCGGTTGATCGACGGTATGCGGTCCACGCCTTCGGGCCATTCGTCCATCAGTTTCAGCTGCATGCTCTACTTGACGCTCTGGCTCTTCGGAGAGTTCCAATTGGCACGTCCCGCCTCGCCCCAGCCCATCTACAGGATCCTTTTGGTCTGTAGTCCCATGCTCTTGGCCACGTATGTGGGCTTGAGCCGGACCCAAGACTACCGCCACCACTTCATGGACGTGTTCATGGGGTCGGTCATGGGCATGGTCATGGGTCTGGTCATGTACCGGCGGTACTTCGTGTCGATCTGGCACGAGTCGCCCGGCAAGGTGGACGAGCAGGAGGAAGACTTGTTGCCAAGGTGAATCAATAGTTGATTTAAGTGGATTGGAGTACACTCGGAAGCAGAAAACGGAGGTCTTGTGACCACAGTGAAATCCAAGGGATATTGGTAGAAAGAAAGTGTCAATGACATGCTCCTCTAGTTCTGTTTGAATTCACTTTGGTGCATGTTTCATTCCATCTGGACTTTTGCAAAATGCCATTACCAAAACTCTGGCACAATTCATTCCATCTTCTGAGCACATGCCTCACAATAAACCATGACTTTCAGTCCAGACTCTACTGGGCCATATAGCATAGACTCAATAGTAAATAATACGTCAAGGTTAAGATAATGACCCTAGTGGTCAGGAAGTCAATGAAACAAGAGCACTGTAATCAGGGCCGGGCGATCTTGCCCACAAAATGGGCCCCAGCCCTTGCAATAAAGCTATAGTGGTTAAAGTGCAAGCTACAATTGTCTTGGGTAGAAAGGGTAGAAAATTATGCAAAAAGCCACGAAGAGACTTCAAACAGGATGATATACGGATTAATCGTATCAGAACGGAACAGGAACAACGGTTTCGGAGTCCGTGGTAATGGGATCAACCGTGACAAGGACCACTCTGTGACAATCAACGGTATCAAATCTGCCAGACGTGTCATTATCCTCACTGGGTGAACTAGCTGACGTTGTGTTTCCAACAGTATGTATTTCTCCAATTTGCAAAGAACCCAATAACCAGCACTCCCTTGCCCATTACCAGCTATTCCATTACCAGCACTCCATACCAGCACTCCATGCCAACTACTCGTTCCATTCACAGCCTCCACAAACGGCCACCTATTCAGCCCCATTATTCCTCCTGTCACACTTTCCAGCTTCTCTTAGCCTACATTGATCCTACAGAACCATCGATTCTAACCCAGCCAGTCTCTACGACTTCTCCATTTACTAGTTACCACCTATTCTAAGTAGTCTCATTTTACCCATGTTCCATACATACTTTGTGATAACTCTCTTCCTTCTTTGCATTCTCGAATCTCAGTCTTGTTTCACAATCCAAGCCTGTTCTAAACAGGTTCCAGGTAAACAATGCCTCTTACATGACCGGAATCAGTAACCAGTTGATTTGATAAGTTCAAACATCTTTCACGCCCTCTCCTTTCACCTATATCTTAGGTCTAAATTGGCCCTGTTCCTGCTACATCTACTCTACTTTTCCTGATACCAGAGTAAAACTTCTTCTGTCAAAGTCTCACATTTTCCATACTGTTTCAGACCTGTTTGTTTTGGTTGCGAAAAACCTAAACCTATATATATTGCATGCTCTCCTCCAGGCCGTTGCTTGTGCTTCTAACTCCCAAAATGTCGGATGAGGACGTTACTATCTTGCTTACAGTGACCTCCACCCAAAATTTGGCCACTTTGGCCTTATCGCCAGCTGCTACTTTCACAACCATCACCACTCTCTTAACTATGAGAGTGCTGGCTACCACCTCGTTGTCTACCCAGTTCCGTCCACTCAGCACTTCCCAAAAGACATCCAAGCCAGCTAGCTCAATTCTGACAAAAGGGCTGGTTCTGTTACAAAGTTCCGTTTCTAGATCTTCAGATTCTTCAACAATCGCAACCAAATCTTCCACCACACCAATACTGCTGTCATCAATAACCAACAACATTCTTTCCACCAGGAAAGCTTCTAATTCACTCAGTTTGGGCCTTTCCATTGGAATTCCCGTGGCCATCATCTCCCTCTTTTTGCTCATTCTTTTGGGATACTTCTTTTTCCGAAAGTTTCAGACTGCTGCTACCTCTAAATTGGGTTTGGACGTGGAAAAAGGTCCCAATTCCTTAAAGGAGGCTCCTCCCGCTTCAGAGGCCATTCCAGAAACTTCCAAACATCATGAACTGAACAGAAAAACAGATCCGGCTACCAAAAGACACTCAGTATTGTACTATTTGAACAGATTCAGCAATTATTCCAAGGAACCAGCTTTGGATCCAGAAGTGATCCCAACTCCCCTTCTATCGCCTGTTCGCCTCAAAAAATTCAACTTGAGAGCCAAGAGCTATGGTGGTGGTCGAAATTCCTCTCGTACGCCCACTAATCTTAGACTCGTTGTGGTAGACAGTGATTCGACATCAGATGAAGAAAAGAAGGAGGTTTTCGATAAACTGCAAGAGCAAGAAGTCCATGTGAACAATAGAAATCCCCGAGGTATTCCTTCCAAAATGACACATTTGGTGAAAATACCTTATGAGAAGAAATTACCAGATGAACTCAGTGTGCATGTTGGTCAGTTCGTCGAAGTAGTACTGTGCTATTCCGATGGTTGGTGCAGAATTAAAGGTTCTGACAAGGCCACCCTGGGAATGGTACCCCAATTATGCTTAACTAGTCTATAGAGATAGAGTTGGAGACTGCTCCTTTGACTTATGTATTAAAGGTATTTAAGTTGAGGCACAGTTTTCAGAATAAACATGCTTAAACTGAGATTTAGATCTATATATATTGCAGAAGAAACCTTGGCCCAATTGAATTGGGCGCCTTACTAGTAAAATTATATACTTAAAACCAATATCCTACATCTCTCCATTGAAAATGCATATAAATACATATAAATCATGACAACTAATAATATACACAAATAAAAAAGACTAGTAACGTCTGGTAGCCGAGCCTTGAGAAGGGTTAGGAGGATAACCTTGTTGTTGTGGAGCCCCCATAGGCTGTTGCTGCAGGCTGTAATGGTATTGATATTGACCCTGAGGAGAATTATCGTACCCTCTTAATGAAGCTGCACTTTCAGTATGAGGATTTTGTCCATTATTTCTGGGAATAACTCCTCTCTGTTGAGGTGGCCTTTGGTTGGAGTAACCTGTAGGTTGTGCACCGGTGATCGAGGGAGGAATTCCGACCTGTTGCTGGCGTGGATATTGCTGTGCTTGATGTGGATTGGCTCCACTTGGAGGCATCTGCAGTTGCTTCATCATAGGAGCTTGAGGTTGTTGCTGGTTACGATACTGACCTGGAGGAGGACCACGTTGTTGGCTGTTTGATGGTGGTGGACCTTGTCCTTGTGGGCGGTATTGTTGGGGTTGTTGTGGAGGTTGAGGTCCACGTGAATTACCATAACCTTGAGGTGCCTGTCCTGGTTGGCTCGGTGGGTAACCTTGTTGTGCGTTTCCTTGGGAGACAGATGGATATCCTGTCTGCTTTGGAGCTTGTGGGTTACCTAAAGGTTGGCCTGGTTGGGGATATCCGCTTTGAGGCTTATTGGGTTGAGGTGGATAGCCTGGCTGTGGTTTGGATTGGGGATAACCTGGCTGTGGTTTGGATTGAGGGTAGCCTGGTTGAGGTTTGGATTGAGGGTAGCCTGGCTGAGGCTTGGATTGTGGTGGGTAGCCCAGTTGCACCTGTGGTTGTCCTTGACTTGGGTAACCGGCCTTGCTTGAAGCCTGTTGATGTCCAGTGAATTGTGGTGGCAGGCCATAGCTCAGTTGTTGGGCTGATTTTTGAGGAGGTAATGAAGGAACTGGGACTGGAATGGGTTTGTTCTCATAAGGATCCTTCGCCTTCTTTCTCTCGGGCGAAGAGAATCTGTGAATTTGATTCTGTGCACTATTAGGAGAAGTGATATACTTGGGCTTATTCTTTTTGCTTTCCATGGGTGGTAATTGTGGGTATGGAGTGAGGATAGCATCACTTTTAGCATCCTCATTTGAATAAGGAGAAGAATTTCCACTAGTCACATTTCCTGTTTCTGAATGAATAGATAAATGGTTGGATTGTGTATTCTTCTTTGGGGTAGTAGATCCTTGGGGCCCACTGATGATTCTTGGATCATTATCATGGGCCTTGTAACCATGCACAGGGGGAGATGGTCCCAATTCATCATCACTATCTGAAAAGCCACTGAAATTACTTGCTTTGATGTGTCTGGATTGAGATAATGGGTGAGAACCCTTGTCCATGGCCTTGCTGAATTGCTCATTAAACTCATTGTATTGAGTCATCGGAGATTTCACTGAAGAATAGCTGCTAGACCTTTCTCCATGAGAAGGAACCTTCAAAATCTTTCCCACACTGGAAGTAGACGAATCATTCTTGAGAAGTCCAATTTGTCTTGCATCCACCTTATCCGATCCTGAAGACTCGTCGTCTTCGGGATCACTGAACAATTCGTCATCATTCTTGGGGTATACGTTTCCCAAAGATAACTGCCTCATGTTAGCAGGCATATCTCCCTCATCGAATTCTTCGTGCGATCCATTCAACAATTGGTTTCTGTCGGTGTGGAACTGATCAGATGGTGCTTTAATCGTAGAGTACTTCTGGTAAATATCAGCCAATTGAACTGATTTATGGTGATCCTTGAGGGCCAGTGGGTTCAAACTAGTATTCGATCCATTAGCATTGGCGTAGGTGTCAGAAACATTAATTTTTGGAATCGAATCCTTGGAAGAATTAAATGCCTTTGTTCCGTATTGTTCAGGGGTTGCAGGGTTGGGATTGCGGGAAGTTGCACGATCGTATGGGTTCTGTGTCTTTTGTGGAGATGGCTGTCTTTGTGGATAGCCAGCTTGTTGGGACGCCATATTTGGAAGCGGTTTCAGTTGATTTGGAGGAGGAGGCGGACGTTGGTTGGTGGAGCTCTGTGGGAAGGTTTCTGATCTTGGAGTCGAAGGTCCTGTCGAAGGTCTGGAGCCCATTCTTTGTGAAGGAACAGTGGTGGGGCTATTTAGCGAGTTGACGGCACCTGCCACACCTCTTTGGCTGCCACAGCCTTCGTATCCACGATCCAACTTGGACTTCATGACGCGCTTAATGTTGCTTGTCCAAGACTTGACGTCCCAGTTCAAGAAATCGGGAGCGTTGGAGATGAGCTGGGTGACATCTGCTACCTCCAAGTAATGCACATGGGGCAAGGTGGGTAAGCCGAACAACAAAGAGTCGACGTCAACTCTGTCGGCCTTCAATCTGGTGGGTCTTCCGTAGAGTCCGAACGAGTCAAGCAAGGGGATCAAGAACCGGATCAAGGTGTCGAATCCCGGCACGGCCGAGTGCTGTTCTGGCATCAAGAAAAGCGAGGTGTTCTTGAAATCCTCGGCAGACTTTTTCGATACCTTGGGCGACACATTAGGCGACTTGAAGTTGATGAAGCCCTCGAGCTTGAGCATCGTGCTGTGGTCGATCAAGGCGTGTGACTGGGGGTAAATTGCAGACACTGAGCTGGCGTTGGCCACCACGGCCATGAGCTGTTTCTTTTTCTTGTTCTCGTTCTCGTAGAATAAGATACGGCCGGAGGTGAACGATTTCTTCTTGGAGGTCGACGGCTCGACCACGGCGTAGCACCGTTTCCACGCCATGCCACTGCCGTACCGTATGCTGACCCAGTCTTCGTGGTCGAAGCGCTTTTCGGCCAAGATGGTACGGATATCTGAAAGGCGCGAGCCACGGGCCGACAACAAGGCGCCAGTGTAGGCCTCCTGGAGCGAGGTGTACTCGAAGTTGGCCAACCGAAGGGCCGAGTACCAGGTGGTCAAGTCGATGTAGGACTTGAACTGGAGGATGTATCTGTTCTTGAGTGTGGTGGACACGATGACCACATTGTCTAGGTTCTGCTTGGCTGCGGGAAGCGACCGCATGGCGTTATACACCGAGTCGGTGAAGTTGATGTATTTGGGCTTGGACGACGTCTCGAGCAATGCCTCGGGGTTGTGGCGGTACTGGGCGAGGTTGGCGGCGTCCCAGTACGCGAGCTGGTTGCCGGTGAGGATACCGTAGACCTCGTGCCACTCGCGGTCGCCGGGCTTGCCGTCGCTGTTCAAGTCGTTGTACAACATGAAGATGCCCTCATGGTACCGACGGTGGGACTGCGACAGGAGAAGGGTGACTATGGGGATTAATTCGGGCGACAAGCCCTCGAGCGACTCGTCAGTCACGGATGGCGCCGGTTTGAAGCTGGAGTCCTTGAGTGTGGGGGACGAGTCGGAGGCTAGTCTCTTTATGGCGTTCATGGAAGGCGTCAGTTGTGGGGGCAAAGGGCGGAGATTCGGACACTTTGGGCGCTGGACGTGGACGGCGGAGTAGGGGGAGCAAAAGGAGGGTGGTAACGGCACGGCCAGGACGACAGCTGGGAGAAGAAGGAGAAGAAGGAAGACCAAACAGAGGGATGTTTAACTTTTGGAGAACGACGAATCGAGGGGTCACGTGACCTGAGGTCTTGTGGCTGCCAGAGGTCAAAACGGACGTTTTTCGGCGGGAAAAAGGGGCGCATGGACTAGCGGGTGGGAGGAGAGTCGTTGTGGCGCAATGGAGAGGCGTGGACGGCGTCCGAGGGCTGCTAATGGTGGACCCTGTTGGCAGAGATTCGTGGCCTGCATGCAACCTATCCGTTAGGTTACCTAATCGTCTAAATAGGAAATGCCTGATTCGGACGATGCCACCGCGCAACAGTCTTGGCGGGGTGCATGAAGACATCGGAACAATTACATCCAATTGCATATACGATTAGGCAGGACGAAATCCGAATGCAGAAAGATCGGCGAGTGCAACTTTACAGACAAATACCGGAGATGTTCACTCTATAGATACCGACCGACCTGGAAGACAGAAAGTGCCAAATAAGCGACGCGTGTTTTAAACTAGCGAGAATATCACCAGATGGCCAGACGCACCAGGTGGACCAGATGTACCAGGTGAAATGGGGCCAGATCTGGTGCTTATGGCGAGATATGCACGCAACAGACAGGTGAAGAGGAGGGAGAATTTGGAGAGATCGGCACGGCCGAATTGTGGGGGTTGGAATTACCGAGGAAAGACCAGATAAGATCCCGTGGGTCTGGTGGTGGCTTCCTATCTATTCTTTTAGAGCTTCGGCTGTTCCTACTTTCACTACTTTACTTCTTTATTTCTTTGCTGCTTGCTTGCTTGCTTATGTGCTGCTTCTTTGATTTCTCCTTTTGTTCTACTCTATACTACAAGTTTATCCCATTTAATCCCATTCTGTGTCCTTTTATCTCTTTCATTCTCTACTTTCTCCATATCCTCCTTTGTCGTCTTGTTCTCTTTCTCTCCCCATTCCTCTCCTCCTGTTTCTTCTTTATCGCTCTTCCTCCTATTTTCCTTTTTCCCTTGTAGGATAAGGCCGGAGGGGCTTCAATTAAGCGAGATTCCCGAGCCTCGAGGTGGGTCTGGCTCCGTTCCAGCTCATCCTAGCCATCGATCTCATCACACGAAGCACCATTCCCTCCTCGGGGTCTATCCAGTTTTGGCGATTTTATTTCGCTGAGTCCGTCGCTGTGGCTATGGCAATTATGAACCTTGCCTAGAGCACATTACAATAGATTGGCATTGCCGTAGTGAAAATTCTCACTAGAGCGAATAATGACGTGTGTCAATAGTCGGGGTGAATAGGTGACGTGTGTGGGTGTCAATAGGCCCGAAGTGTGAATGTCAATAGTCTCGACATGTGAGTGTAATTGCTACGGAATTTTAGGTTCTGCTGTTCGTGTGAATATGAACCTCTGATATGCGAAGATTAAGCTGAGAACTGTCAAGATTTGGTGTAGAATTCGAGAATGCATTCTTGCAGGCTTCTCTGTCACTTCTGCTGCTACTGCTGCTGCTGCCGGAGCATTCTGTCATGCCAATCTACGGACACTTGTTCTCTGCATAAAGTGACACTTCTCGTCTGTCACTTCGCCATTTCGGCACGTCTATTCCACTGTGAATAATCTTCCTAGTACAGCTCTGCAATTGCTACACTGCCTCGATGTACAGTCTCGAAGTACACTGCCTCGATGGACACTGCCCCAATTTACACTGCCTCCAATTCTCTTTAACACACTGCCTCGATCTCCACTGCCACCCTTCTTTCCAATCCCTTCCACCCTTCGCTCTATTGCCTCTATCTTCTTAGTGCCCCTAACCTGCTACAGAGACTCGTTTTGCCAGGTCCACCTGTACCAATCCTCCAGGAGAAACCACAAACCTCCATAGTCTCTAATTCCTTTTCTGCCTATTTTATCTCTTCACTTCAATTTCAATACATTGGTCCCCACTAACACTCTCTCTTTAGCTGGCTATTTTCCTTCTCATAATGTTGCACTATAGCTCTCTACTTACTCCTTTCCTATTGTAGCATGTCCGTTGCACGTCAAATTGTCGGTATTCGTCTAACCCATGCCACGAACTCCGTTGTGACACTAAATCCACACGTCCATCATCTTACATGAATATAGTAAATTTAATTGAAGCTATTACTATAGCCCGTGCCTTTGACCTTGCACTTATGCATAGACACAGGCCTGTCAATTCCAACAACCAACAATTTCCTTGCTGGCTTTTGGCATGTTTTGATGCTTGACGTGTCTACACATGTTTAGACTTCTGCTTTTTGTGTTTGTTGCGTGTGTTGTGTTCTGTTGTTCTGTGTCCTTATTGTGGAACTCCGCCTCACTTAATGGGAATCCTGGCAACAAGATTGGTCTTGTTAAGGAGGCTTTGTTTGACCTGACTACACTTTCTGCTTATTGGTGTGCAATTTGAGACTTCTGAAGTGCCCAGCATTATTGATAGTCTTGGTCCTATTGTGCTAATTCTTCACCCAGTGTTTTTATTAGTATTTTTAAATCCTTGGTATTTCAAAGACTCTTAATTTTAATGAATTGCTCGTATTATTGCTGGGCAAATTCCGATGGGGTCCCGTTAAGCTATAAATATGGATCTTGTTCTTTGCCTGGAGTCAGTATTTTCGGTGGTCTGACTCCGTGAATTGTTTCCAATTTGAATCTCCGGAAGTCTCCAGCTAAGACAATTATTTATCGGGCTATTGGTAAGTTTTCTGTAGTCTAACTTCTCTTTTTTTTGTCTTCTCTTTTCAGCAACTCTAAATCTCTGCTACATATTTCCATCTCCGTGTGCTTCTGTTCTTCAAGTCTATTTTTTTCATCTTTTTGAATTTTCTCTTCAACTATGCTGTCATTTTTGACAATTATTTCACACTACATTTATGTGACACACCTTGGCCCATTCTAAAGTGGCTGTCTTGATCGTAAATACCTCCTAAATACGAAGCTCATTAATGAATCCAGTCCATTATGCTTGGCCATTCTCTATAAACTTATTCTGCACCTTCAATTCTTCAACAGCTTCAACAATTCCAACCCCTTAAGCAATTCCTTTTCTGCCGTGGCTATGTCCTCATAATTGAGTGCTGACACGGCAAATTTGGCATGCTTCTGGATCAATGCGATTTGCTCTGTACGGTCAATAATTGAAGTGATCTCTTCTTTGGTTACTTGGTGCATCAGAGCAGATGGTGTTGATGTCAATTTCGGCTTGGAAACAGGCTTGGCTGCCAGGTCAACTGGTTTCGAAGTGTCCTGGTGTTTTGGTGGGAACACTTTGATCGTAGAACTCTTGATGATTTCGGTGGGATCATCATCAGGAAGGTATTTAGGTGCACCTGGCAATTTGAATTCGGAATCGTCTGGAGAGAAGTGAGGGGCACTTGGAAGATCGTTGGATTCTTTAGGAATAACCCCTGGTGCTGAAGGCAATTGAGGACTCGAGGGCTCTATCGCAGTATCTTTTGGAGCTGAAGGCTCATCTGAAATGTGCTTTGGAGCTGATGGCAATTGAGGATTGGATGAAGTATCGGCTAATTCCTTGGGCGTGGAGGGAAGTTCAGGAGGAGAAGATATGTCCTTTGGAGCAGAAGGCAATTTAGGGGATTCTGGGGGCGTGTCTGGAGTTTCTCCGGCTTCTGGTTGATGATCACCTGGAGGAGCAGAGTTCTCCAATTCCTCCAATTCTTTGTTGAGCTCTTCCTCGTCATTTTTGTCCTTGTATTCTACCTCGTCCTTCAACAAGCGAGACAATTGGTACTTCAAGATCTTGGATTTCTCCTTATTCAACTCGTCGAACTCCTGGCCACTATTAGCCTTTCCGCCACTCAATTTGGACCAGTCGATCTCCTCTGACTGCGTAAAGCTGTTCAAGAGGCTCAAAAACGTCAATGTAGCCCGGAATTTTCCCACCAATGCCGCCTTATTCGTGGTACTGCTATAGTTGGTTATGCCCTCGAGGCACGAGTTGAAGAGCTTGTAAGCGAACGACAATACCACGCTAGCAGAAAGAGCTTTGTCATTCAATACCTTCGCAATGCCTTCATCCTCGTCGTTATTCTTGATTGCTTCGGTGTCGTCAAGCAATTCAATGGTGAACCGTTCGATGTCTTTGGAAGTGGTGTGAAGCTTATGAGAAAGAATGTACTCAAGAACATAGATCTTGCAGTAATAAGACACCACCACGTTTACCGATTGGAGCTCGGTGGCACGTGCGATATATGGAGTGACTGACTTGTCTGCTTTGAGCAGTTCGGGAATAGATGCAGTGGAAACCATAGTGTCTAGGTTTGATTAGTGGTAGTTTATTAGTGCGATAAAGTAGTTAGGGAGAAAGTTGCATTTTACACCGTGATGATTAGTGCGAACAAATTATTTAGGGACAAATAGTCTCCCTAGCGAACCTGGAATGTGTGTTTGGAAGAAATAGCGAGAAAATGTATAGGAATTTTCAAACCCGTCTACTTATTGCAATATTGTCATAAGTTATAGTCCTATAGACTTCTATTTCGGTCGACCCTGCATAGTATAGCAATGCTTCAACTTCTTGATGCTAATATCTTCGTTAAATACATAAATATAGTGATCTTTCCACCACCACCTCGTCAGGCTCAACTAGAGCTCCAACTCGGGCATGCGGATGATCTCACGTTCCTTGTTTTTGGAGTCCTCCTGCAACAACTTCAAGATCTTACTGTTCTTCCACTTGTCGGGCAATGGAGTCACATCGTAGTTCTTGACGGCCCAGTAGTAGATGTCCCAGTCTGCTTCGTCCAACAATTCGTCGTACTCCAGCAATTCGGCATCGTCCATGGACTTCAAGTGCTTCTGAGCAAAACGTGATAACAACAAGTCACTTTCCAAAATACCTCTCTTTCTGGACTGGTAAAGAAGTCTGGCTCTTTTCACATCCAACGTTTCTCCCTCACGCTTAATGGGCATAATGCGCATTTTGACCGAGGAATCGATGGGGGGATTTTGGGGTTTTCCGTGGTTGAGCAGACGACGGACCGAGGAGGAGAACGATCTGGAGCTGGTTCTGGAAAACATGGCAAAGGACGGGGAAATGGAATTGTGGAGATGTTCAATAAGAAGTGAGAATTTTGATAGTGGGTCACGTGATCCGATATGGTCATGATTCCCTGATCTATGGTAGGCTACTGCCCCAGAAGCTTCATGGCCATTACAAACTTACTCTAATATTTTCTGTGGCCAAGAATAGCTACTCGGATGCATCCGGAGCGATTTGATAGTGTTTTTCTACTGATATTTCCACGATTTTAAGATGATAATTAGAGAAAATTAAATTGCACAGCAATAAGCTCCAGGAAAATAGTTTGAACGTCATAGGCGTATTATCATTATTGTCCAGATCACATTGAACCCTATAGAAGAGTCCAAATGAGGCCCAAACGTCTACTTATATTGGACCTAGTGAAGAAAATAGTATGGGTTCAAAAACTCACACAGCGCCCCAAAAAACACGGGTTTGAACTGGCAGAAGCGGGCACTGTATTTCTTGGCACATACGAGTCGCGGCAAGGTCTCCGTACACCGGCAGTATGCAGAGGGATCCAGGCATCTATCCCCTGGCACGTGTTCTGTATCACGTGACATGCCATATAACAACCTGTTTCATATGAATCCAACCTATCCACCTCTCCAATGGGAAAAGCAGTCTCCAAGCTCTCCAAAGACGACCTCAAGGCCCTCCGGCAGGCCACCTACTTCGACAAGAGGGAACTCCAGCAATGGTACAAGGGTTTCTTGCGTGACTGTCCCTCGGGCCAACTTTCAGAGGAGGACTTCGTCAAGGTATTCAAACAGTTCTTTCCGTTCGGAGACCCCGTTGACTACTGCCACCTTCTCTTCCGGGTATTTGATGCCGACGGATCCAAGTATATCGACTTCAAGGAGTTCATCATAGCATTGTCCATCACCAGTCGAGGCAGTGAAGACCAGAAATTGAACTGGGGTTTCAGGCTCTACGACCACAAGAAGTTGGGAAAGGTCAGCTACAATGACATGTTGATCGTGACGAATGCCATATACAAGATGGTGGGATCCATGGTGGCTTTGCCGGAAGACGAGAAGACGCCAGAGCTCCGTACAGAGAAGTTCTTTAACATGTTGGGCAAAGACAAGGACAACGACACAATCAACTTGGAGGACTTCAAGCGATTGCTGAAAATGGACCCGTCGGTGATCGACGCGCTCAACTCGTACGAGGGGCTAGTATGAGGGTCTACTGGGTGAAAATAGATAGAATGGACAATGTGTCTTTCAATATAGTGGATGTTCCTTGTTCAAGTGTGTCATTTATTATAGTGACGATGTTTTAAAATGTCCTCACTTTATGGAGAATATTCAAATGTATTCTTCGAATATGCGGGTGTTCCTCTGCAAAATGGGGCCTCTAATATGGTGGAAGTTTATTGTCAAAATTTGTCTTCTAATTGCTAGATGTTTAAGATGTGTCCTTAAACTATGGGGGGTGTTTCGTTTATTTTGAAATATGTCTTTTATTGAGCTGCATGCTGTCTTTGTCCTTTTGTTGTTTGTTCCATTTCCCTACTAATTTGTCCAACTAATGTGTCCTAATCATACATGTACATTACTGCTATATAATACAATTTCAATACCGGATTCTCCCTGGTTCGACATCCTGTGTCACTGTTGGCCCTCCACAGCCTCTAAAAGGCCATCTAACAACTCGTCCACCTCGTTCACATCTACCCCAGTACAAATACTCACAACCTTTTTGAACTTGGAAGTCAACTCACTATAGTCAAGCAAGTTGTTCAACTCGGCCTCCAACTTCTGGTTCAATTGCTTGTAGGCACTGATCCGGGCGTTGAGAATAGATACCGGCTGCAACTGAGCAATGAAGTCCTCGTTGTTCAAGTCGTCGATCGACTCGTTTTTAGCCAATCTGTCGTATAAAGGTTGAATTATGTATTGGTCCTCCTGTAGATTGGCCTTGGACGTCTCATTATCCGCTTCACTGGTCAACTTCTCGTTGATGTTGGAGATCTGGAGCTTGAGGTTGTCCAACAACACGAGTTTGTCGGCAATTTTTCGCGTGGAAAACCGGTTGTTGGCTGTCACTATTATGGAGTCGTTCACCGCTTGGTTAAGATTCTTGATCTGTTGTCTTTTGGTGTTAAGAATAGTCTCATATTCGTAATTAGTATTTTTGAGGAGATTTTGAATGCTTTCGAAAATCTTGTTGGATGACTTGCTATCTTCCGTATCCGAAGACTGATTGGATTCCTCTGACTTTAATTCTTCTAATTCGTGTGGCTCTTCGATTTCAGGCACGTCACTACTGATGGCCAATCTCTTCTCCAAGAACTCAGTGCTGGTTTTTATCAACTCAAAGAAATGCATGTCTGCCTCATCCTCCTTCTCTTCGAAGTCCTTCTTCTCTTCGTTTCCTATAGCATCTTTCACCACTTCGAAGTCTATGGGTTTAATGCCACCATTGTTAGCTATGTTAACATCTGCCTTCAACAACAATAGCACCTTGATGAACCACTTCAATTCGAACTCAGCTGCGTAGTGCAAACATGTGTTCCCACTCTCGGTCTCCTTAGCATTGATCAACCTATCCATGAAATCCTTGAGGTACTTTTCGTTGGAAACAATGAATTCCACAATCTTCTTAAAGTAGAACTTGCTGCTATCCAATTTATTCGTAGCCTGAGAAAGCAAATGATGGAAGATGGACTTCTTGCTGTTGTCAAAAAGCCAGATATTAGGGAAGAGCCAGTTTTCGAGTATATCGTTGAAGTTTCCTTTTTCCATCGAATTAGTCACCTGAATGGTGGCCACCAACGGCGATTCGCCCTCCAGGTTGCCTCTAATGGGAGAATTGATCCCAAGGCCTATGAAAGAGGATATCAACGTCGAAGACGCCAAGGTGGAGGCAAAATGCAATGCTGTTTGTCCCTTCTGGTCCAAGGGAATGTCGAGAACGAGATTGGGCGAATAGTTGGTCAAGAGCGACTTCAAAACCGACGACACCTCTTTGGCCTTGAGGGCCGAGCTCTTGGCCTCGTCGAGCTTGAAGAGTTCGCCGAGCTTGAGCTTCAACTCGTTGGATATGTCTTCACTGTACTTGGTGACAGGGGGCAACGTGAAGGGGAAGTTGGGGTTTTTGGAGCTTGCCTTGATGCTCTTCTGGTGGCTGGCTGTGACCGAGTCTTCGTCGAACTCGACAAACTTCTTGGAGTCGTCCTTGGTCTTCTGTTTCTTGGTGGGCGAGCCCATCAAGGAATGGTTCTGTTCACTCTCGTCGCCGTCGTCCTCGTAGAGACGTTTTGCCGGTCTCGTGGGCAACTTGTCGTAGTCATGTACGTCGATGAGGAACAACTTCTTGACAAAGTCGTAGATGTCGAATTTCAACGACAAGCCCACTGCCTTGTCGTAGGGAATCCACAAGCCCTTGAGCATGGCGTTGTCGTGGCTGCGGTAGTCGTTGTACTGGTATTGGCCCTGCACTGTGCCGTAGTACTGGATGTTGCTGAGAATCTCGTTCTTGAAGTAGTGGTCCACCTGGGAGCTAGAGAAGTGGCCAAGCTTGGTGAGGATCTGGAACAACTGGGATATGTTGACGTACGAATCCTTGACCCGACGCAAAATCACGATACTAGCTCCGTTACCCAGGCCACTGGTGCCGTTTTCCTTGGCCATTTGGAGCGTTAACGTCAACTGTA
This sequence comes from Suhomyces coccinellae, assembly GCA_030565345.1. NCBI lineage: Eukaryota > Fungi > Ascomycota > Pichiomycetes > Serinales > Debaryomycetaceae > Suhomyces > Suhomyces coccinellae. Next base: position 70,821 of record JAJMBP010000036.1, read on the forward strand.
TCATCCTTTGGCCGGCGTATATGGCCGAGTTAATGAGCGACGAACACGTCGAGCCGAGGTGGGTGTCATTCAATCGGTTCTGGATGGAATTTGTGGTGATGTCGCCGACATTGAGGGGCGAGTCCATGGCGCTAAAGTGGATGGAGACGATGGCGTTTATCGGGACAACAGGAAGGAATATTGAGATGGATAAGTAGTGGTGGAAAGGCAATTTCATTGAGGTTGAATATTCCCGATTGGGAGACGTGTCGTGCACGTGACAGTGGTCACGTGCCAAAGAGATGGAGAAAGGAGCACGAAACGGGGTGGAAACGGGCTTTTTCGAGTCTAATGCAGCAGTACATGGGTCTACGATAGTGGGGGCTGGGAGAGACCGTGACACCGGCGTCCCGAGGGTCCTACGCTGCCGTGTTCTGGCCAGTGTGGTTTATCACGTGACTTCTCCCAAAACGGCAATGCCACTTCTCTCTACTCTCTGTGCCACGATACTCCAGGACTTCCCTGCCCTCTGCTGTGGTCCCAATAGCACGGAACCCCAGATAGCCGAGTGTGGGGGCTTTCGGCCAAGTTTCCGCTTTTTCTCGCCGATTTTTCACCACCGGTGCCTCAAAAAGTCCATTATTGCCCTGTTTGCATTAAGGCTCTGGCAACTGGTCTTGTTCAAGACATTCCTCGCCAGATTGTGAGCACATTCACGATAAAGCCTCCTGTGCAATTTTTTCCCTGGCTCTGTACGTTTCTGGTGGTTCTTTGCTACTACGGTATTAATTTCCCAACTCGTCTCGCCAGCAGGGTAAATAGCCACAGCTGCAGGAAAAGTCGCCCAGCCGACAATAGGAACTTACCCAGGACTAATTCAGGCACTAAACCGGGCAGTAAAGATCGGCAATGTCTTGCCGGGGAGCCAGTTATGCAGGCTATAGTGTCGTCTTCTGTGCATACGAATGAGCCGATGGAACATCGCCATTTTTTTCGGGAAACTCACAAAAGAAGGGCACCATTGGTGGTGACGGGGCCAGCGGGGCGTAGCCTGGCGTAGCAGGTGCCAACACCGGGGCTGGAGCACGACAGGCAGTGAAGTGGAACTTTAAGTCACGTGACCCGATACTCCAAATACTTCACTCCTTGGTAATGGCTCCGAGCTGGAAGATGGGTGTAAATTTCACTACTTTATCAATAGAGAAAGCTGTTCGAATAAGCGCAATCCATTTCAGCTCACTAGCATGTGCTTCTGCAATCAAGTGGATATTATAGTCACGTGAGCGGTCACGTGGTCTCCATACTATCTTCACCATCTCATCTCTCTACACCTTCAACATGGACTATTCTGACAGAGTCAACGCCAAACAGGGTGGTGGTGGTGTTGCCGGCACAGCAGAGACCAATGTCCACACCCGAAGACGAATCAAAGAGCTTTTGGCCACTCAGGTCCTCGATCTCGACAACGATCCATATGTCTTCAAGAACCAGCTCGGGCTTCTAGAATGCAAGTTGTGCCTTACCACTCATGTAAGTGAAGCTTCATACATTTCACATTTGGGAGGTCGCAAGCACCAGTTGAATCTTGAGAAGAGAAAGGTGTTGGACGAGAAGCTGAACCTGAAAACTCCCCAGGCCGTGTCAGGCATTTCCATCACAAACATCCCCAAAAGAAGCTGGCACAAGATCGGGCGGCCCTCTTACAAGGTGACCAAGATCCGGGACCCCGAAACGCTCCAGGTGGGCCTTTTGGTGAACATCAAATACCCCCAGATCGGCGAGCTCGAGCCACGATTCAGAATTATGTCCTACTACGAACTCACCACCAAGAACCAGAATGTGGCCACTTCGTTCCTCCACAGAGACTCGGGTAAGGCCGACATGGACAAGTGCCAGTATTTGGTGGTGTCAGGGGAGCCTTACGAGAACTTGTGCTTCGTGATACCTGGAGACAAGGACATCGACAAGCCGACCGACATGTTCGAGATGTCTCCCAGCTACTGGTGGTATTGGGACTCGGATACAAAAGAGTATTTCATCCAATTCTTGTACAAAAGAGACAGGTAGATGTGTCTGGGACAGTTAAAGTTTAAAGGGCAGAAGGGTTGAAAAGGGTGGATAAAATGTATCGTTTCCAAGGCTTGTGGTCCCAGAACCACCCTTATTGTGTGCAAGGGCCTATATCGGATTAATTCCAGACCAGTGGGCGACAATTGCTCTTTTCTAGCAAGAAACCGAGATGTTTGAAACTTGAGGTCACTATCCTGGCCATTCCAGTCACCAAAAATTATTTCAGCCTCCTATTCACGTTTAGAGGCCTCCAAACCAAGGAACCGGCATAATTACGCCTATTTCGACGTATTTTTGGCAGACACCTTGACTAAAAAATGGGGTCTTTTCAGGAATGGTTCGCTATTTTAGTTCCCGAAAACCACCTGAATAATCTTTATTGTTTCAAGACTCCGTTGGGAAATTCCATGCACATATCTCCGCCACTCAGCGTGAACAGAACATCACATCTCCAGCAAAAACCGTCCGTCTGGTGCCACTTCCACCCTATCGGCCATGTACACTTCAATATATGTATTAGTAATCGCTTATCAATCGCGGCCGTCCTCGGTCTTCACATACCCCGTAACTAACTTCCACCTTCCACAACCTCCGTCATGACCCGTTCCAGTCAGCATAAGTTCCTCCAGCGGTGTGAGGAGTCGTTCCTATTGGTCCAGGGCTTTCTCCAGGACTCGTTGTCCTGGGGGAAAGTGCCCCAAAAACGCTCCGATTATGAATATGATGAGGACTTGAGGAATCTGGTCAAGGCCAAAATCAGGAAAAGCATGGAGAAATTGGCCATTTCGATTGATCGCCATGGGTAAGTATGTTTTGGTGTTGGGATGGGCCGAGAGTTGTGGTTCTGGAGGGCCGGTAGGGCCAGTTTGGCTGGAAAGTTGATTTCACACGTGATAATTGATCTGAAGCCATGAACACCTGAGGCGCCAGAAGAGGCCCGAAAACGGCTCGGAATGGGGTTTGGGGATGAGTTAAAGGCTCTGGAGTTGGTTTCACGCAAATCTTCGGGCTTTTTAGCGTCACTTCAGCTTCAATATCTGTCGTTTTAGCGTCAGGGTCCTGATTTCAGCTTCAAAATTCGACATTTTAGCATCAATGACTTCCATTTTAGCGTCAAATGTGCCAATGAAAGTGTCAATAACCCCATTTTAACCTCAATAGGCCCCATTTTACCCCATCCCAACAAGATCCTAATTGCTATTCCAGTACTAACTACAGGCTCCAAGAAATCGCTATTTCCTACAACGGAGGCAAGGACTGTCTCGTAATGCTCATTCTCCTCTTGGCCACCATCCACCAGAAATTCACAAAGCAACCCTCCGTCATTCCCGAAGACTACAAGCTAGACTCCATTTACGTCAACTCCGAAACCCTTTTTCCACAGCTCTCTACGTTCATTCAGGAATCAACCCGGCAGTACCACGTCAACCCCATCATCATCAAGTCTTCCTTGAAGGAGGGCTTCGAAAAGTACTTGAACGAAATCAACACCAACATTAAGACCATAGTGGTGGGGGTGAGGCATTCGGACCCTTACGCAGAAACCCTTGACTTCGAACAATACACTGATCATAACTGGCCCAAGTTCCTCCGGATCCATCCAATCTTAAATTGGAATTACGTGGAAATATGGGACTTTCTCATTGGGTGCAATCTTGAATATTGCAGCATGTACGACGAAGGATACACCAGTTTGGGTGGTGTTAGCAATACTGTTCCAAATCCATACTTGAAGACGGAAGACGGGTATCTTCCTGCCTATAGATTGCGTGAAGATGCTGATAGCAAAGAACGTTTAGGACGTCTCAAAAAGGTCTAGAACGAAGACAACCGAACTCTTTAATTGACCACTCAAGTGGAGTTATCGACGGAGACTTGATGAAAATGCATTACGAATTCAATAAGGGTGGTTTGGTATTTTCTTCATCATTATTTGAGGACACTGATCCACAATTTAAAAAATCTGAGCTCACGTTGTTCAAGTTCCTTGTACTGACTTCAAAATCACTCTACATCCAGTAGATCGCCATAGAGAACTCAAAAGTAAATCCAATAAATAGACCTAGATCTTAGAAACTCGGCAATAATATTCTCGATAAGGGCCACCGAGCCTGCGCATATTAAACTAGTATATTATTACATCAAAAGTTCTACTTTAGTTGAAGGCACTCGCCAGGTACCAAAAATCTATACGTACAAATCAACCGATACTGCCTCTGCGGCCGGACTTATTGGTGCTAGCACTATTGACTAGAACCATCTTGAAATAATCGTCCGAGAGGGGACCCACGCCGATCTTTCCCAAGGCCTGTTCTGCACTGGTGTGGCCCACGGAAATGGGCACGTTCTGTGGCTTTCCTTGTGCCTGGAGCTCCAAATGCTTCAACTTCATAATTAATTCGACTTCTTTGCGGTTATTCTCGTCAATCAAGTTTTGTAGATGTTGGAGATACTCGACAGACTTGGTCAAGATCTGGCCCTTGTTGGGCTTGCCGTCCTTGGTGCCGGAATTCTTAACGGCAGCAGCGATTTCGGCTTCCTCGGAATTGACCTTTTCGTCCTTGACTTTACTGGGGTCCACAGCGGCGTCCTGGAAGTGTTCCGAAGGAATAAGCGTGAGGAGTTCTTGTATCTTGTCGTTGATGTTGTCTCTGCGTTTTCTCTCGTTGCCTTGGCCATCATCGTCATCATCTTCATTGTCACTTCCGTGGTTGGACCTTATGTTCATTATGGAGTTCTTGCGTGATTGGGGCTTGGTGACACCTCCGAACGACAGTCCGTCTCGGCCTTGGAACGATTGCGATAACTGTTTCTTGATATCAAGCGACTTGCTGAGAATGTTGTCCATATTTTCTTGTTTGACGCTGATACTGGGGATGTTGAGCGACTTCTGCTTGGAGAGTTCATTAGGAGGAGGCGACAAGGACTCCTGGCCAGAACCTTGGTCGGATTCTGACTTTATGTAAGAGTCTTTGAATCCAGCAAAGTCGGACATTCTGGCGCTTTTTTGGAATTTAAAAACGGCCTGTGATAAATTTCAATGTACTGAAACTGATTTAACTACTTTATTGGGCAATTTGGTGGAGGTTTGGTTCTGAGAACAAGGTTAAAATAGTTTAGGACGGTTATGTGGGTTGGAGTTGAAGTGAGGGGTTTGTATTTTTGTAAGCACTTACGTAATCAGTATACAGAGCAAACTTGTACACTGTGTTATCTTTAGACCGTCCTGAAGGATATTAGATCGAATGATACTGCATATTCATTGGCAAACGTCCTAAGCTTTTCTGTGAAAATTAATCTATATACAACCACAGAGATTATGGACTTATGTGTGAGTTTATTACAATTTTAGTGCTCTTACCATCTTCCCAAAGAGTCTGCTAGTCTCCGTAACTTTCTTTCCAAGTCCTTGACACGCTTGTCGTCCTCGAACGACCATATGGGCAATCCTGATGCACGGTTCAAGTCTAGTTTGCCCATTTTCAAATTGTAGTAATCTACTATAATCTGCTTCAAAATGTTGAAAGTTACCACGTCTCCATTGAAGCCATTATTCTTCATTTCCATGAATGCCATTTCGATGTTGTAGAGGTTGGACTTACCCTGGTAGATCCAAAGAATTCGCAAGATCTCGTTATAGGTATCCTGGTTGCATGCAACGGTGTAGATAGCGACGTCTTTCTTAAGAAGATTGAACAAGGTGTACGCTAATTGGCCATCGTAAAACTTGAAACCACAGGTCTTGATGACATTATTGACCAAAATAGGAAAGGTAAGAACGTTCAAGCTGAGTATCGAAGGGTTCTGGCTCAGTTCTGTTCGTATCATATCCACAAACTCCTGCTGATCTTTGGCAAATTCGGTGGCTCCTTTAAGTAACAGGTTCAAGTACACCTTTTCATGCTGGTCCTCCTGTTTCATCAACTCGGCCCACTGGTCCAACATGCTTTTGTAGTGCTCCACCAACTTTTCTTTGGTCTCTATACTGTCGATGTATTTGATGGAGGGCATCAACGCCTCTTTTGTTCTGGAAAACATTTCGTTCTTGAGTCTAACTGACACTTTTGAGAACTCAGCCTGATTTCTCGAATGCACTATGCGATCCAACTTGGACTTGGTGGACTGAACTGAGTCCCGAAGATTCCACATGATCTTCTCTTTCTCATCGTCGCCTTTTTGCAATGGTTTCATGTAGGACTCGAAGATATTCTGGAACAACTGTTTCTCTTCTTCAATTGTTTTACGTTCAGTCTTGGTCTTCTTCTCTACCCCAAGGAAATCTAGGTCAAAATGGGTCTCGTTGATCTCCTCGGTTTCTGTAGGTTGTGGTTTCTGCAAGTTGAAAGTATCGATGATGCCCTTGAATTCGGTGGTTTGGTCGTATTCTTTGTTGATAAAATCATTAAGAAGGTCAAATTCTGCATTCAGGTTCGATTTTGGGGTGGCATGCTGCTCTGTTACTTGTTCCGTTTGCTGCTGTGCTTGTTCTTTTGGAGAAGAGCTCTTCTCTTCTTTGGCAAAAAGGTCCTCAAGATCTTTCTGGAATTGGAGGTTCAAAGCGTCATTTTTCGGTATTTCACTATAATTTCTGGTGGTTCTCGAAGCAGGCCAATATAAGCGACTTCTGGCCACTTGGCGACCCAATCTAAGCATGATGTGTAGTAGATTAAATCTCTAGACCAAAACTCTTTTTTACTTTGTGGCCTGCATATAATGGCAGCTATATCTTTTTGATATACTTTTACACTTTTCCCTATTGTCTGCTTTCCAGACCCTTCAAGGTGTGGTGTCTAAGTCATTGTAAACGCTGTCGTTGGTTTTCTGTGTTTGGAGACTTTTTTCGAATTTTTCAATAAGTGTGCTCGAAATCTACCGGCTCTAAAAATGGGTGCAAAAGAAGCAGAATTTTACCAACTTGTATCATGCAGATATATCTTGAATACTATACATTAATTATACATTATTAGGTGGTATTAGGCTGTCCTTCCGGCAGTCATCAGCTAGCTGGTTTGAACAAATCTAGTTGGACTCCATACTATTCATTTACAATGATTTCTGCTCCTGCTGGTTCAACCTGGTCATTTTCTTCGACTTCGTTTGGAGTCGTAGATTCAGGTATACTTGAAGCTTCCTTTGGCCTGGTTTTGTTGGTGATCTCGTACTCGCGGTATTCATCGTCAACTAAGGTCAATTCTAGATTGATGTTATCATCGGGACCCTTGATTGACTCGTAGTCCTCGTGAGGAATGCTCCAAGACTTGCCGAGCTTGGATGCAAGGTAAGTGGCCACCTCGTCACAATATCCTAGCAAACTCACGTCGAAGTTACAATGGTCAATTGGGTCCTTGTTGATCAAAATTTGGGGAACGTGCTCGGGGATTCTGTCGACAATGTCTGCGACTGGGGCAACTTTCAATGATGTACCAATACTTATCAATAAATCGCAATTGTTCAAGTCTTCTTTGATCAGATCGTGGAATGTTTCTGATAAGGGCTCTCCGAAAAAGGTGATGTCTGGCTTAAACACGCCGTAGCTATCTGGAATGAAGCTATCCTCATCGTTCTTTAAGAGCTTGTTTCTCATTTTGGAGCACTTAGGACAGTATGGAATATCTTTGCTTTTTATCTTGTCGAAGATTTTATCTCCTTTGACCTGGTACTTGCATGTAACACAGGTGGCAGACGCAAAGGATCCGTGACACTGTATCAATTTTTCAGGCTTTATACCAGCAAAACTCTCTAGGTTGTCGATGTTCTGGGTATAATTGCGCAAGAGCTTCCCCTTGGATTGTATCACTTGGATCAACGAGTGAAGGGGGCTGAAGATCTTGCCTGGAGGCAAGATCATGTGGGCAATGGAATAGAATAGGCTGGGGTCTGTAAGGAATATTTCTAAATCGAACACTTCCTGAGGGTCGGAGAGTCCGAGGTGCTTGACCTGTGAGTAAAAACCCTTGGACGAACGGAAGTCGGGGATGCCCAAACTGGTGGAAATACCAGCACCAGTGATAACTAGGATGCGCTCCGCCTTGTCAATCTGTTCCAACGCATCCTCGAATGTCTTGACATGGTCCAATCTGGTTCTTATAGTGCGCACCTTGGTCATGGCATAGTTGAGGTACTTGATGAGCACCATTATGTTGCTGTTGTCCGGCGTGGGGAGGTGCCGGGGCACGAACCCCAACCGCAAAATGAGCCGGACTATGTCCTCACTGTTGGCGGCCGTGGGCAAGTACTTCTCGAGAAACTTCATGTTGCCGTGTTCCTTGAGATATTTGCGGGTTTCGATGATGGTTTGAGGCGGAATCTGGTCCAAAACCGTGGCCGACTTGTCGAGCTCCGAGGAGGAGCTTTCCAGGTCGTCGGAGTCGGAGGTCGAGTCGCCAGCGTCCTCGGAATCCTCCTCTCCATACCGGCCTCCATCACTGCCAACAGGCGCCAAATGCGACGGCAATGAAAGCACTTCATCCGAAAGGTCTGAGCCGAAGCTCTCGTCGCCGGGATTGGCCGGTCCTAGCGTGTTTATCGACGCGTTGGCGGATGCGGTGTTTTCATCATCACTTTCCAAAAGACCCGAGGAAGTGGCGAAACCACTGGTTAGTTTGGGGGCAGAAGTGTCTGTCTTCTGGCGCTTCACCACGGCGCCTTCATCTTCCGAGTCAATCAAGACTATGTTGTTGTCTTTCATGATAGGACCGAAGTAGTCGGTGTTGTGGTGCCCCTTAGTGTTGTTGGAGCGAGTGTGTCACGTGACCGGCGTGGGGGACTGGAGGAGTGGAGGGTCCGAAGTGAGAAAAGCAGAGAGTTTATGGCCTGGAGTACCTGAAGAAGTTGTTCTCTGGTTAGTTTCGAGGACTTTTGCGCCATCCTGCTCTTTCCCTTCTTGCAAATATTCTTATCTGCTTGTAGCTTTGTAAATTTTTCAAAAATTTATTAATTTCATCCATTTGCGAAATGTAAAATTGACTGCTTCTGGAAATTATCAACTTTTCACAGTTAAAACTGCACCATAAAATAGAAAGCATCCATTCTCAGTAAAGCCCAATACTTACATCTATAGTCCTAGTTCTTGGCCTACTTGCTTAGGTTCACTCGCCTTAATTCTCCTAATACATAATTAGTGAATTTCACCTGCGAAAAGTGGCCTTTCTACGTTATTGACAAAATAGACGGAAACAAAAATATATAACATAGTAAATTTTTTCCAGATCATGGGGTTGAATCTACAGGAAATCCCAATTGCCTTCTAAGGCACAATTCACTCCATTTTCGAGACCTTCGCTTTCTTTCTCGTATTGTTGCCGTTTCCATGCCACTTTAGCCGTTTCCAATATGATTAGCCGTTCTTTCGTAATCTCGTAGCCGTTTCATTGCCTAATTCGCTTATATTTTGCGCTTTTGGACCGGAAAAAGGACCGGAAAAAAGCAAGAAATCGAGAAAACAGCAAGTGAACAGGGGCCTGCAGACACAAGACAATGATCAGCTCATTACCCGCTCCGTTGAAGCAGAGAAACAGAGGAAAAGAGGGAGGGTTGGACCCGTCGTCACGTGATTACACGACGCGTCTTGACACGAGCCGTGCCTCCCGACTAGGGTGCCCCTCTAAGATTGCAGGTTACGGCTCACCCCCCTTCGTGCAGCTACACACATACTTCCACCCTCCATCACTATATAAGAAGCCCCAATTCCTCCTCTCCCTCCATTTCCACATCTCTTTGGCTGCTAATTGACCCAATTGACCCAATTGGCCCACAACCGCACCCCTTGCCGTCCATTCCAGGCGCAGACCCTCAGATCAAATCTATTGTTCCCTTTTTCTCGCCCGTTCCGTGCACCTACCGTCGGTGACAATTTTTCACTTCCACGTCAATCACTCTTTCTTCCTTGACAATGTTGAAAAACGTCGAGTTCATCAAGACTCCTGCCGTGAAGGCCCCTCCTGCGGCCACCAATGAGACTGGAGTGTTGACTTCCGCGTCTCCCTCCATCCACAACGCCCCATTGCCTGCTGATGGTCCTGGTTCCAAGCACTTCAGCAACTGGGCCATGGGCGGTTTCTTAGTCCTTATTCCTTGGTTCATCACCAAGAAGCTTGGCGGAGGATGCAAGACCTGGTCGTTCTTCTTCTTGGTGTTGGCTTTGCCCATCATGATGGCCTACTGGACCATCTTGTCGTCGTACTCGCCTCGTTTGAACGAGAAGGCCAAGTACCCCAACCGCCCCATTTCCTACTACTTGGAATACCACACCGACGAATTGAAGGCCAAGTACGAGACCTCCAACAACGGTCAAGGTACCAAGATCCCCATTGAGACTTTCCAGGAGCTTTTCTTCGAGGGCAAGGTCTCTTTCAAGGGCGACTGTTTGGACGTCATGGAGTACAAGCACGACTGGGCCAACTTCCGTTTCACTCTCTCTTTGTTCAGATACTTCTTGTTGGGCATGATCCCTGAGGTCATCATGCACTCCCAGTCCCAGGACGAGGAGCAGGTTAGAGACCACTACGACAGAGGAGACGACTTCTACACGTGGTTCTTGGGACCTAGAATGATCTACACCTCCGGTGTCATCAGCGACATCACCAAGGAGGAGACTTTGGAAGAATTGCAAGACAACAAGTTGAAGATTGTGGCCGACAAGATCGACCTCCAGAAGGGTGACCGTGTTTTGGACCTTGGCTGTGGATGGGGAACCTGGGCCACCTACGCCTCCTCCCAATACGGAGCTCACGTCACTGGTATCACCTTGGGTAAGAACCAAACCAAGTGGGGTAACCAATTGTTGAAGGAATACGGCGTCGAGTCGGACCAGTCTAAGATCGTTTGCGTTGATTACCGTGATGCCCCCAAGTCCGAGAAGGCCAATGGCTTGTACGACAAGATCACCTGTTTGGAGATGGCCGAGCACGTTGGTATTAGAAGATTCAGTGCCTTCTTGGAGCAAGTCCACGATGCTTTGGAGGACGACGGTTTGTTCTTCTTGCAATACGCTGGATTGAGAAAGAACTGGCAATACGAGGACTTGAACTGGGGCTTGTTCATGAACAAGTACATTTTCCCCGGTGCCGACGCTTCTACCCCCTTGAGTTTCGTGGCCTCCTGTTTGGAGTCCGTTGGTTTTGAGATTGTTTCCGTGGACAACATCGGTGTCCACTACTCCGGAACCCTCTGGAGATGGTACAGAAACTGGATGGGCAACAAGGACAAGGTCATCAACAAGTACGGTGTCAGATGGTTCAGAATCTGGGAGTACTTCTTGGCTTCTTCGACCGTTGCTTCCAGAAACGGTACTGCTACCTGTTACCAGTTCGTCTTGAGAAAGAACATCAACTCTTACCGTAGAGTTGAGTACATTCCTAGCCAAAAGGCTTTGTTGAAGCCTTTGGAGGACGGCACCACCTGGGCCAAGGCTCAATAGAGCTGATATAAAGCTAGCTATCGATATAAGGAGCCAGGTTTAAGCGTCAGCTTAGTCCAATGTACAGAGCTATGTAGTCAATAAAGAGCAGCGTCAATGCATGCAAAAAGCAGCTTCAATGCAGAGGTTGCAGAGCTTGGTCTAATGCAAGGACCGTCTTCAATCCAGAGCAAGAGTCACATAAAATGACTTAGTGGATCAGGGTACTTGCTGAATATTTAGGCTTGAGATGATGAGCTAGCTCGTTCAATTGGGAGCCGGTCAATGTCAGCATTGGATAAAGAGCCAGCTTCACCAATAAATAGAACAAAGCTTCAGGCTTCGATTTTCAGAGGAATATGAATCGCAAAACTGCTATCAATATTCACTCTGCTATTGTAGCGAAACATGTGTCTTGCAGATGAGCTTAGTCAATACAGAGCTCAAAGTACGGAGCCATTACCGAGCCCGTTTAGTCGATACAAGGAGCAAGATAGATACAATAAGTCATTCAAACAGATCCAGACTAGTCAAACAGAGCCGGACTAGTCAAACAGAGCCGGACTAGTCAAACAGAGCCGGACTAGTCAAATAGAGCCAGACTAGTCAAACAGAGCCAGACTAGTCAAACAGAGCCAGTATCACTACGGTGTCTTGCTCTGTATTCAAGCTTCTGAGATCTGTCACGGAGAATTTGGGGCCAGACAATATTCCATAGTAGAGCTGGAGATAGGTACAGATCTGAATGGTAGAGTTTGAAGCAAGAACAAGTCTCTCATTAGAGCTTGATTCCAGAGATTAAAACTTGATGTCAGACAGGTCTCTCAATTTCCAGAGATGTCTCTCTACTAAAGCTTGGTGCAGATAAGATTTCCATAGTGGAGCTTGAGGCAGATAAGAATTCCATAGAAGAGCTGATCCCAGAAACCCACAATTCCTGGTGAAACAGACACTCCAAAGCCGAGTCAACACGCAGATCTCGGAGTCTGAGTCAACGCAAGTCAATGGCATGATCATGATCATGTAGTTCGCCGGGTCCGGCCTCGGACATTATGATCTCACATGTGACAAAGCAGAGGGGCCAGGTTCTGGTATGGGTCACGTGACAATTTCACTGGACCCCTCGGGGTTTAGCTCCACGTCAGGACCGGGGGCAGACGCACCCCGGTGGGCTGACGTCACGTGACCCTGACTCTGACTCGGGCCCGCCGGTCCGCCGCGACTCGCCCCATGCCGAGGCCCGCACTTCCGCCCACCCGATAACACCCCCAGTTGCTATTGGCAGCCTTATCGGTCCCCCGGTTCACATGGCCCTGGTCGGTTCCGTGGAAACAATCCGGGGTAAACTATAAATACCACCGACCCCCCTGATTTTTCACCACCAATTCCAGCAAATATGTCTTCTCCTTTCCCAAAAACCGCCGACAAGTTGAAGGGAGTCCAGATCTTGGCCCCAGTTCCTGCCGCTGCTAAGCACATCTTCAACCCCGAGGCCTTGGCCTTCGTTGCCACCTTGCACCGTGCCTTCAATGGCGAGAGAAAGACCAGATTGGCTGCCAGAAAGCACCAGCAACAATTGAGAGACCAGGGTTTCCTCCCCGACTTCTTGCCCGAGACCAAGCACATCAGAGACGACCCCACCTGGACCGGTCCTCCCTTGGCCAGAGGCTTGGAGGACAGAAGAGTCGAGATCACCGGTCCCACCGACCGTAAGATGGTCATCAACGCGTTGAACGCCGGCGTGGCCACCTACATGGCTGACTTTGAGGACTCGCTCACCCCCGCCTGGGCCAACCTCGTGGACGGCCAGATTAACTTGTACGATGCCGTCAGAAGAAACTTGAGCTTCGAGACCAACGGCAAGAAGTACAAGTTGGACCTCACTCCCGGTAAGCACATTCCCACCTTGATTGTCAGACCTAGAGGCTGGCACTTGGAGGAAAAGCACTTCTTGGTTGACGGTGAACCCGTGGCCGGTGCTATTTTCGACTTCGGTCTTTACTTCTTCAACAACGCCAAGGAGGCCATTGCCCAAGGTTTCGGCCCTTACTTCTACTTGCCCAAGATGGAGCACCACTTGGAGGCCAAGTTGTGGAATGACATTTTCAACCACGCTCAGGACTACATTGGTCTCCAAAGAGGAACCATCAGAGGCTCTGTCTTGATTGAGACTTTGCCTGCTGCCTTCCAGATGGACGAGATCATCTACCAATTGAGACAACACATTGGTGGTTTGAACTGTGGTAGATGGGATTACATCTTCTCCTACATCAAGTCTTTGAGAAACCACCCTGACTTCATTTTGCCCGACAGATCGCAGGTGACCATGAGTGCCCCATTCATGTCCTCCTACGTCAAGTTGTTGGTTCACACCACTCACAAGAGACAGGTTCATGCTTTGGGTGGTATGGCCGCCCAGATTCCTATCAAGGAGGACCAGGAGAGAAACAGAATCGCCTTGGAGAACGTCGCCAAGGACAAGTTGAGAGAAGTGTCTCTCGGATGTGACTCTTGTTGGGTTGCCCACCCTGCTTTGGTCCCAGTGGTGTTGCAGGTCTTCAATGAGCACATGAAGGGTCCTAACCAGATCAACGTTCCTCCAAAGACCGAGTACAAGCAAATCACCCAAAGAGACTTGTTGAGTCCTTTCATTCCTGATGCCAAGATCACCGAGCAAGGTATCAGAACCAACATCATCATTGGTGTTTCCTACATTGAGGCTTGGTTGAGAAACATCGGATGTGTCCCTATCAACTACTTGATGGAGGATGCCGCCACTGCCGAAGTGTCCAGAACCCAGATCTGGCAATGGGTCACCCACGGTGCTAAGACCGACAAGGGTGTCACCATCACCAAGCAATACGTCAAGAAGTTATTGGACGAGGAGTACGAAAAGTTGGTCAAGGCTGCAAAGCCAGGAAACAAGTTCAAGCAAGCTTTGGCTTACTTTGCTCCTGAAGCTTCCGCCGAGAAGTACAGTGACTTCGTTACCACATTGATTTACGATGATGTTACCACTCTCGGAAGAGCTCAAGCTGCCGAGAAGTTGTAAGTCCTTTTGACAAGGAGATTTATTTATTGTAATGTACGCCATGACAAAAGTGGACTGCTGTAGAAATTTAGTGAAATTAAGGGGAATGGTTGCGGCAATTTCGGTTCGTGTCAAAATTGAAAGAACAATAGCAACTTCGATGTGTGGGGAACATTGAAGTGCTGATTGCTGTAGTAACAAAGAATGCTATGCGTGGATGTACTGTAACAATAGTATAGACGAAAAGCTTGAAATTTGACACTCCGAATAGGACCACATTTCTGAATTTGACAGAAATGGAGAATGGAAAAGGTAGATGAAAGAAGTTGGTGCAAAAAACTGGAAGAACTTTTACACGTTGGATTTACTAAATAAGATCCCTACCTTGGCACATTATCCAAATGCTCGAGGAGAACTACCTTTGTTTGGCTTGGATTTGCAATATTTAGCCAAACGTTCCGAAATCTACAAATAGTAACGTGTCCGGTCCGAAGATTCCTTGAATGCATATGATATAGTTTCATTCCAACCGAACTTTTCAGCAATAGTTTTCGCAGCCAATTGTTTAGATAACAATCTCCATTTCATTTCATCAGAATGGAAAGGACCTCTGCATGAAACGGAAATATTCACAATTGGCCTGGTTTGGTTCATTAATCGCTACTGGAGTCTATAATTCAGCTTTGTCCTAGCGGCGTTTGCGTGGAATTAACTGCAACCCCACGCATAGTGGCCCCATCCCCAGCAAAAGCCCATTGGAATGATTACAATTGTTATCCTCCCACCAAGCCCTGATTTTATGGATCGATACTTCCAAGCCACCAATGAATCGGCTTGAAACTGTGGACTAGAGCATTAATATGACAAATCCAATCAGTGCCGTATTTCTGCAATGAAGGTTGACGATCAGTACCAAGCGGGGTGTGAAAATTAGTGTAGATTATAGCCAATCTGTAAAGTTAGTGCCGTTGATTAAACTCAAATCAAGGTCACGCTGTCCACAGGCTACCTGCGCCACCTCGAGTTGGCCATTAGGATCTCTTTCCCTGACAAGCCTATTTTACGATTTATTGGATTGCTTTCAACTACCTGTGATGCTACATATACACTCTAGCAAGTATTGAATGCCCAACTCTCAAACCACAAGGTTAAGCCTTATCATATGTCAATTCTTCACTTATAATGACATAAGAAGTGATCCTTAGGGGGGTGAGTGAATTTTGGGGGGTGCAAACGAAAGATCTGCCTCAACGGCATATGATAAAGCCGGAGAAAATATGTCACTGAAATTCAAAAAGGATTTCCAAAAATAATACGCCTTGAATCAGGATTGGAATCAAGACGCAAAAGGGCTCGGAAACACCAAGAGAATGAATTAGATTCCTCGGTTCTAACTTTAGCTCAGAATGGCTGGATAACGGATTAGCTACATATTGAACAATTACACATATTTTTGGGGAAGCTCGAATTTGTCCAGATAGTTATGGAGCGGCACCGTTTGGGGTGATTATTAATCCCAATTGACTGAAACGCAAGTACCCCTGACCACCAATTACTAGGAAAGTCCCGCTAAATCTCGTGTAACATGGTATATAGCGAATTGGGGGTTCAACGCAGGAAATCCGAGCCATACAACATTGGACAATACCGAGGGAACAGAGCGAACTTGCATTCCCAGAAAGTCAGAGAAAGACAGAGAGTAGGTGCAAACGAGTAGCACCCGAAGGAGTCATCCACACTGAAAAGAGTCAGACCGTGGCTCTAATTTGCGGTTATAATATCTAGATTTCGTTAACTTTTAGAGACTCATTTTGCACATGTCGCATTTTTTTTGATCTTCAGTCCGATCCTAAACTTAAGGCCAAGGATCAAGATATTGTCTTGGAGGGTGAGTTCTACGCCCTGGTGTTCTCTGCTGCAGAACATGCACACGAAACCACGGAACTACGCCTCCATCCAGTTCGTCGGGAACACCTACGATTTTACCGACCGCCGTAACCTTTTTTGGTATTTCCGGATCGGCACGTCGATCTCTATTGTCCAGGAAAGGTTGTCTCAACCGATCGAATAAGCTAATATTCACATTGGGTAAAGTGTGGCTTCCAGGCGTATTGGCCGTGTAGATCGTGTTCCATGTTCTCGAGACACTATTTGTGCTTGCGTTTGCAATTGTAGTGGAAGTTTCGAAGAAGTGGAGTTGGCACTGAAGTCGCAATACCAGTTTTCGCAACCAGTTGATTTTCGATGTCCTGGCCAGTCGAAGTTGCTAAATTTGGCCCGCTAGCCCTTCATCCAATGCAGGCACCCAAGGATCTACCCTTGTGGTGGATACGTACCTGTTCTATGCAGGGTGATTGGCAGTGCCATGTGAGACGGCTAGCCTTTGTTGTAACCCTGGTAATAGTCTAATTTGGAGACCAGGGCTTGACACAAAGGCGCATCTCCGTAGATGCACGAGGCGAGAGGCTACCAACCTGCCGTGTTCCTTACTCGAACTCGGTTCCACCAGTGAGCTGCTCAATATGGCCACAACCACGCCAGCTGCATCCACAAGTCGTGATACCCTGGCCGGTTGCCTTTTTCCAGTGTCCTAGGCCGTTTCCTTTATTCAGCCGTTCCTGTTATTCCCCGAATTACTCTGTATGCCAATAATATTTTGCCAGTTGCAGCATCGGATCTGCAACACGAAGCGCAAAAACGCCTAATCTCTTAACAAGAGCCAAAGGGTGCCTGAGAATTGTGTGGGTGTGTGGATCTGCTACCATTTCCCAATGTGTAGCACAAGCCCGTTACCATACTGGCGATGCTACTTTCGTACCCATTTCATTTAAACCTTCCCAGACTTCACCCATTGAGGCCCACCTCTGGCCTAATGACAGCAATATCCGTCAAGTATAATATTATGACAGGAAGCCCAAATCCGCCAGTATTTTTAGTGTCTCAGGCGTTTACGCCAGACATTCCTTATACATGCAGATCCTTGAAGGGTTATTGTAGTGTTGATCGCTCCAAAACAATAGGGCTCGTCCAGGAAGCGCCTGTATTATCTAGTGTTCAAATCCCGAACCAATCCGTCAACTTCAATGCGTCACTTACAACGCAGTGTACTGTGAAACCTGACGATCTTCTCCATAATTTGAATGTGACTACCACAATCCCTTGTAAATGTAACTAGTATGTATTTCTCCCATCCCCCATCGATTCCGGATCCACCTCACAAGTTCCATACACAAGATGCCTTCCACATTCATAAGAGACAGTTTCTTTGGCCGATTAGTCTACCATATTTCGGGAAAGAAGGTATTTACCCACAAGGAGGAACGGGCCGACTATGTCGTTCCTGACATGTACTTGCCTGGATATGTGGATGCCGAATCCGACATCAAGGACGTCGCCATAACCGAGTCCGTAGCTAAAGAAGGTGAGGCTGGGTCTGGCTCTTCTGATAGCATCTTGGAAACCAAAGACAACAATATTTATGTCACCTGGGACGGCCCCGACGACCCCGAGAACCCCCAGAACTGGCCCACTTACAAGAAGGTCATCTTGATTGCCGAAATCTCCTTCTTGACCCTCTCAGTCTACATCGGTTCTGCCGTCTATACTCCCGGTGTGGAGGCAATCAAGGCAGAATTCGGCATCAGCAACACCTTGGCCGCCTTGCCTTTGTCCATGTTCGTCATAGGCTACGGTCTCGGTCCCATGGTGTTCTCTCCCATGTCTGAAAACGCAGCCTTTGGAAGAACCAACCTTTACATCTTCACCTTGTTCATCTTCGTTATTCTCCAAATTCCCACGGCTTTATCCAAGAACATCGCCACCATGAGTGTGTTGAGATTCCTTGCTGGTTTCTTCGGCTCTCCTGCGTTGGCCACTGGTGGTGCTTCGATCGGTGATGTTTTGGCCATTCCATACCAACCAATGGGTCTTGCCACTTGGGCCATGGCTGGTGTCTGTGGACCTTCTATTGGACCCTTGGTCGGTGCCGTTTTGACAGTCAAAGAAAGCTGGAGATGGACTTTCTGGTTCTTATGTATCATCAGTGGTACCTCCTTGCTCATTCTTTCCTTCTTCTTGCCAGAGACCTACGGAAAGACTCTTCTTTTGAGAAAGGCAAAGAGATTGAGAGCCAAGACGGGCAACCAGAACATTACCACCCCAGAAGAAGTGGCTAACAAGAATTTGCATTTCTACGAAGTTGCAACCGAGACTTTATGGAGACCAATTGAGATTATCTTGAGAGAGCCAGTGGTTTTCTTGATTGACTTGTACGCTGCCCTTGTCTACACTCTTTTGTACCTCTGGTTCGAAGCCTTCCCAATTACTTTCCTTGGAGTCTACAAGTTCACCTTAGTTGAAATGGGTATTGCCTATGTGTCGATCATGATTGGTATTATCTTGGGTGCTATTCTGTATATCACTTGGGTTAGAAGAGCCTTCACCAAGAAATTGTTGTCCGGTACTATGGTTGCGCCAGAAATCTTCCTCCCTCTCTGTTTCATTGGTGGACTTTTCTTCGTTATTGGTATTTTCCTCTTTGGTTGGACTGCTACCAAGTCTACTCACTGGATCGTGCCTCTTATTGGTGCAGCAATCTTCTCATGTGGTGCTTTCTTCATTTTCCAAACTTTGGCAAACTACATGGCCATGTCTTTCTACAGATACTTGGCTTCTGTGTTTGCCGGAAACACCATGTTCAGATCTTGTATTGCCGGTGTTTTCCCTCTTTTCGGAAATGCTTTGTTCAACAACTTGGGATCTAAGAAGTACCCAGTTGGATGGGGTAGTTCTTTGGTTGGTTTCCTTGCAGTCGGTATGCTTTTGATTCCCATCTTCTTCTACAAAAACGGCATTAAATTGAGAGCCAGATCCAAGTACGCAAATTGATTTGTTGACTTGACTGGGTCAGGCTCCTGAGGTTGTATTCTCACACTCCTTAATATTTAAATTCATAATACATAATCATGGCTAATACTTGTACTTTTCGAACAAGATCTTGGCTCGATGTAAAGACATTTGAGTGCTACTGCACGCGAGAAGAGAATCTGAATCTGGCATAATTTCTTGGAGAAATTAGATGAAAAATCTTCTTCAAAGCCTAACAGAACGATCTAAGTGAAGAAGTTCACTTTCTAGGATGTAAAATTCTACAAAATAACCGGATCCTCTGTTATTGTAACAAAGCAGAATTTGCAGCTACTACTGTCTATTTTTACACAGCATACATGTTGAAGTGGTTAACCAACCAGGCTCCCAACCTAGAAGCGGCAGCTCCAACAACCACACATCTCGTTCCCCAATTTTACCAGCGTGGTATTGTAGACTCCGAATTATATTGGACTCCCATGGTTATGATCAGTAGAAATGTCTAATATTATATTATAATCGTACAGATACGACGACGCCTTGCCCTGTCACAGGTATTTGATTTAGGCCAAGCCGTTGTCTTAGTTCGATAATAATCTGTGGGTTATGCAGGGCGCCATTGGTGCTTGTTGCATGGTCCAGCACCATAGCCAGACAGCCGTATACCCGAGGAGGGAAGTGCCATAGGCATTAGCGGATCGGAGGCATTGTGCCTTAGCGGAAGAGGACAAAGATTCACGAGATTTTCGGAGAAAAGCGTCCGAAAATAACGGTCGACTGTGGCTGTTGCAGGATGGAGGTTCTGACTCACGAGTTGGAGGTTCTTGCCAGGCTCCAGTAGGTCCCAGAGGAAGACCCACAAGAAGGATGCATTCTGCGTTCAACTACAGTTGCTTCTGGTCCTTTTGGCCCAATTGAATAGAGGACCCAATTGAATAGTCGACCCAATTGTCGACTCAATTGGCGAGCTCGATGAGCTTTTCGCCTATGGTGCGGCCCGCTCCAAGTCTACGTCTGTCTGTATCATAAAGGCCGTGGCCGTTTCGTTATCGTATTAATCTATTAAAAACCTATCTTGCCATTCTGTGTCCATTTAGTTGTTCTTGATCACAGAGAAACCAAAGAGCTCACCAAAGAAAGAGCCTTGGAACTTGGGCTCGGTCTTCATGCTTTGGGCTCTGATGTCCTTCATGATTTGGGCCTCCTTTTCGGCAGCAGTCATCTTGATTTGAGCGAGCATTGTGTAGTGGGAGTTGTGAAGTGTTGTGGAGTGGATTGAGTAGTCAATTCTGGTTTCTGAACACTGCCGATGCCTGGACTTATATACTGCAAAACTTTTTAGAGCGGACCGCCTTGGCCGCGCTGTTTTTCCGAAACTACTCCGATTTCATGCATGGCTCCACATCCATCGAGCCGGCCGCGCTGCACACAGTGCTCCTAGACTCGGCGATACGGGGATTTCACGCCTGGTTCGACGGATGCCTCAGCCTGGCTTGCCCCTTATCGCTGTTAGCGTCATCGCTTGTTTACATCTGCCCCCAACTGCCCCCAATTGCCCTCTCCAAATGCCAGCTTTGGAAACGACACGGTGCTAGCTCCGGAAAAGAAATTTCCGAAGCGGTGATGGCCACTGCACTGCAGGGCCCAGCCTTCGGTAATTGGCTGAAGCGCGTGCTGGCGGGGTAGGTGAGGGGGCCCGCCAGACACGCAGTAGAGAGCTCTTTGTTGAAAGGCGGTGGGTGCTGGCAATGGCGGAAAGCTGGTGACGTTTTCGGAGCAGCACTTCCGGATGGCTTGCGGCTGAGTATTTCCGTAGCAAGGTCTGGGTGCCGGATTGACGGACGTTGTGGCTAAAAAGTTAGTTGATTATGGGCAGATGTAGAGGCGGATCCTTTGGCCCGGATATTTTCTGGTGGCCGTTTTTTTTTCGGCGTCGGAGTTTTATGCACGCAAACACCGCCCGCCTCGGGCGGGGGGAGGCCACGTGATATAGGCCACGTGACCCATACCCTCTGGCCCCATATCTTCCGTTGCTCTTAGTCACCCCTCCAGCAGATCCTCTCCTACTCTTCCAGAACTCCCTAATCCCCAGCGAGCCCCGCCCCATTCGGACGTAGCACTTTTCCAATATTCCCTAAACACCGCTACGCATGCAGGATAAGACCCTGCGAAGTACCACCACTCAGTTAAACTCCGAACCCACACTTTGCGCCGTTGAAGATTTACTTCTCCACCTTCCACTTTGAGGTGTCGAAGATATGAAGCTGGGTGTCACCGAAAAGCAATTCTTTCTTGCTCCAAAGGCGTTTTCTATCACCGATTGCGTAAATTCCGTGTCTTTAATGGCGGAAAATATTCGGACTTAGAGGTTGTAGATTTATCTAACCAGCTAGACAAGGCGGAGACGCCGCCTTCATGCCGTGTGCCTCTTGTGAAGCTTTCTGCACCCCCTGAATTAATGTTTAGTCTCTCCGTCGATTAATGGGAAGTGGTCGTCTCCGTTGAATTTACGTGAAGTGGTCGTCTCTCCGTTGAATTTATGGAAATGGTAGATTCTGGCATTTCCGCCTGAATTAGCAGATTGCCTTGGAT
Source organism: Suhomyces coccinellae (assembly GCA_030565345.1). NCBI lineage: Eukaryota > Fungi > Ascomycota > Pichiomycetes > Serinales > Debaryomycetaceae > Suhomyces > Suhomyces coccinellae. The sequence continues at coordinate 92,756 of JAJMBP010000036.1, forward strand.
TAAGATTGGGAGTCGAGGACCCGACACTAGTCCAGATTGCCTCTAGTATAGATTATAGACAGATAGGTTGTGCAGCTTGCACTTCGGCTGAAATAATTCTTAGAAGTTTTAAGTTTTGGTTCATTCACCTTAAACTAGGTTCCAGATTTAAATTCCATTACACGCAACATTCGAGTTAATATCATTACAATCATATAGAACTAGATAATGAAGTGGAAATTGCCCGAATTACTGGGATATCTTTTCAGAACAAATTATGCTTACTAGAAACCTAAACTTGAATACTTTCTATGGAAAGTAGGCCCCAGTAAAATCATCAAACAAAACTTTTGTGTTTCAAGGCTGAATCCGTACTTTCTGGTCAAACCAGGCCCCAAGTCCAACTCTAGGTACTATCTCACTACCGGTCCGTTCAAACACATGGTTCTTTACCTTAACATACTTCAAGTTTTCATTCTTATTGAAGTATTGCTGTGCAACCAATTTTAACTTGTCAACTTCGCCAAGCCGAGAAAAACTTGAGTCAATGGTCAAACCCGTCAATACTCTAGTCCCCTGTCCAAAAATTTCAAGCATTTCCAACTGCTTATTTCCTTCTACCCATTCCATCAAGTTCTCCTGTTGATCTCCTGGATTATAGCGCAAGGTCTTCAAGTTTGTCAACGAGTTCACACGCCCATAGAATGGGGTTCTGGGAGGCACAAACCGTAAAAGATCAAAGTATTCCACGTCCGAGAAGACTTCTTGTCTGACCTCAACCGAAAGATGCTTTAAAGTTGCCTGGAAAATTGAGAGGACAATTCCATACACATCAAAAAAGAGTTCAGCTCCTTCTTCCTCCTCAACCTGGATTCCTGTCAAAGGATGATACCGGATGGTTAAATCGAGAGACTGAAGTAGCTTTGGCTCCAATTCACCGATAAAAATTGGAACTTCATCATTCAAAGATTGTCTATAGTCCATCCCTAAATGGATCAAACTGGTGAGGTGGGGAGCTAGCTGAATTAGAAATGTAGGTCCAGATTCGCGGTATTCCAGGATATTCTTGAGGATTAATGTACGAATTTTGTTCAAATTTACCGACTTGATAAAATTATCTGCTTCACTACCTGTCCACGATAAGGAGTCCAACGTTAAGCTCGTCAAACTGTTAAGTTTCTTCATTTTAGGAGGAGTAAAGAACCGAATGAGCTGGTCCTTGGGGCGAATGCGATCTTGCACTGCCATTAAAGCCACACAATTAGGGTCCAAGTTGTTGGTAATGAGAGAATCTTTGCCTCGTTCATTCCTGGTGAGAACTAAGGTTTCTAGGTTTTCACACACGGCTCCATCTTCATCCACAAGAAACGTATTGGCTATCTTGGGCAAATTGTCGGCATTCCTGAAGTATTGGACCTGGAAATTCACCAATTTAGGGAAGGAAAGCTCAATCCCCAGACTAGTCGAGAAAGGGGTATTTGGGTCTCCTTCATTATTGCTAAATTTGATGTTCAAAACAAGAGTGGTTACAATGTCCTTTCTTGGCAATTGCTCGAGATATTCAAGCCGAAAGCTATCTCCAAGCCAAATCAATTGACTCAAGCGACTCATCTTGCTGAACAATTGCACCAAAGAGTCGTGAAGATCGTGATCGTAGGGGTTTATGGAGTCGGAGAACTTCACACATTCCAACCGCTTGATCAAGTCGGCGTTCTTGGAACATGCAGTTCTCAAAAAACACTTGAATCCATGAATAGAATTGATGTAAGTGCATGGAGACTTGAGCTTGCGGTCATTTTCCTGGACATATCTGAAATATCCGTATTCTTTTTCGTTGTCAAAACGACTGAACAGCTCGTCTATCACTATATGCTGATACAAGATGGCCACTGTAGACTCATAGAAGCTTTTGGACACCAAAAGAAGATTGAGACGGTCGTACTGAGAGAGTTCTCCAGCAATTGTGGAGAGGACTTCGGGAGGAAGGCTTTCAAAACTGAAGCCGCCTTTTTGAGACTTCTCATTGAGGTCGAGCTTGAAAGCTTTCGGGTCTTCGAGGAAAGCCATTGTCAAGTTCAATTGCAAGGATTGGAATGAATTGAGGTTAACCTCCTTCAGAATTAGGGATAATTGGGTCACGTGCCGATACCACCTAGTACTATTAAGGTGATGTAAAAGTTGGCCGGAATCTTTCTGTTTTAGGCATATTGACGGACGCAAGTAGTGCGTATTTATTCAGAATATTTCTGTAATACTTAACCAGGCAAGCAAATTGTTGAGAGACAATTGTGCCAGATTAAAGTAATTGTATGAACTTAATTGAACCTGAAGTAAAGATTACAGGATAATTCTAGAGCCAGCGGATTCTAAATGTAGTCAGATACCCTGTAAGTGATTATAGACTGGAATTAGATGCAAATATTGTGATTTAAAAAAAATGTATGTCCACTCAAGGTTGTTCCATATAGGAACATGATTTCAAGGTCAAGATACACCTGATACAGATGATCCCTTGAGGTGGGAGCCATAAAGTTATAATATATTCTAGCCGAAATGTAAATGCCATGCACCCTCTAATTCTTACAGATGGAAAATGACTCCTATCTTTACCCTCAGCAGAATAAACCTATATACTGCAATACTCAAGCCTTAGTGCTACTCAACTGGTCAATCAGTACAAAGATTCAATTATCCCATTTCAAAATATCCTAGATTCCGTTTCTTGTAATTCAATTTTAATTACAGTCGCTTTTATGCACCTTGGTGAGAAAACTGACACCTCCACATTTTCACCCCAAACTCCATACTTGCTGCAATTTGAACCACCAGAAACACCGTACCTGAGTTGAAATAGCCCCAAATGCCAAAACTCATGTCACTACATGCCCAAAGACAATTATTTCTGCCTTCTAATCATACCCTCATCTACTGCGAGAAAACAATAGGAATTGTGGACACGTTGGAATTATACCACAGATCCGTTTGGGCCAGATCAATTGCTCCAATTACAGAATAGCACAAAGGGCCCAACTCTTCGACTCAATTAGCCTAACCATGCTAATTGAATTATTGGTCTGCTTCGGAATAATTACAGCAACAGGAGGCCAGAGAAGGCCCAATAAAAACTCCCAAAACGAGCCATGAAATCTAACCAAGAGTCAGAGGAATCCCAATTGTACTAGACACGTTCACGAGGCGTGGCGTCGTTTCTGGGGACCCTAGCATCCAGGTCATGTGACATTCACTCCCCATACTGGATTGATTTCCTGCACACACGTCTCAACATAAACGACGCTTTCCACCTACAACTACTCCACGTAATCTTTCGATCCACCTCCATCAGACCTCCTGATTCCGCAATTTCTTGCCCTCCACGTCAACCGCACCTGCAGATTTACCCCCGGGTCCTGAAATTGCCGTGAAAAATGGCCGAAGAATCGCTTGACGCTCGTTTGACTCAAGAGGTGACCCTCTTGTCCACCAAGTTGGTGACGGCTGTGGCCAAGCAGCTGGAGTTGGAAGAGTCTGCACTCGCTCTCCACAAGGAGATTGGCCAGTTGAAGACTTCAAACGCCAAATTGGCACAGTATGAGGAGTGGTACAAGCTCATGCTCCCCAAGTACAGCAAAGTTCAGAACGAGTTAAGAAGCACCCGAGAGGCCAAACGCATAGCCGAGGCCGAAAACGCCAAACTCCAGGGCGAAGTGGAAGACTTGACCGCGTCCTTGTTTAACGAGGCCAACCAAATGGTCAGTAATGCCTCTCGAGAGACTTACAACTTCAAGGTCAAGAACAGAAAGCTATACGAGGAGATCGACGAAAAGAACACAATCATTGACGACTTACAGGAGCAGTTGAAGGACTTGAAGGAATTGTTCTTCAAGATCGAGGAGCAGCAGAAGCAAAGCTCCACCACCAACTCCAGAATAGGCACACCTCGGATCGAGGCCGACTTCAACATGTTGGGAAGCAACCAGTCCCAACACGATGCTGGCGGTGACAATCCCAAAGAAGCTGAGGACGAATTGCCTCCTCATTTGGAGCCTCAGGTCTCTGCCTACCAGTTACAGCAGCTCAACTCGCCTCTCTATGCTCCTAAGCTCAACTCCATTCGGTTGGACTTGAACAATTACAATCACGAATTTAAGGGATTCATTTACACGTTGATAAAGCCCGATTTCCAGTTCGACTTGAGCAATTTGAAGACATTGAAATTCTTCAAAAAGTTGTGGGTCGAGGAGTTAGAGCATGCATTGACTTCCATTCCATCCTTGCCCAACAATTCCTTGATCAACAGATGGCAAAAAGGTAAGAATTTCTGGAGCTGTGTGGTAGAGGGGCGGGCCATGATTGAACCGGTTAAGGGTATCAATGAAACCTTCAAAACCAATTACAAGGGAGGTTTGAGAACAGGAGGAACCGCTGCCAGCTCAGCTGTTTCTCCCGTTGCCATTAACCATCCTTGCAGCTTTTGTGGAGAATCCCGTGAAGATATCCTTGAACATTCTCGTCTTTACTACTTCAAGTTGTTACACGGCGGTAACACATTCATAGACTCCACTTCCACTGCAGATGGAGACCACATTGCTAGTTACCCCTTGTGCAACTACTGTTTGCTTAAACTCAGAAACATCTGTGAGCTTTTTGCAAAATTGAGATCTATTCATGGCAACGTATACAAGTTGAAGCCACTGCAAGCCTTCGAAGAGTATGCACAGGTTAATAACAATTCCAGCGTTTTCAAGAGAAATAGCAGCTCTTTTACCAATTACAACAACTCACCCAAAGAAACATCTAATACTAGTGATACCGAGAGTACTAGCGACTTAATGAATACAGACTTCAATCACATTCATCTCGATCAAGTGGAAGAGGCCAAATTAATTAAAATATACGAAATATTGGCACATATCCGGAGCAAGATCTTCTGGAGCAGAGTGGGTGTGTGGGATACTCCAGACAATGTTAGCGAGATCAACATCGAAGAAGTTTCAAACGATGTGTTTTGCAATATGATTTTGCCTTCTTATTCCAATGCTTCAATACGGAGCGTTTCTGCAGCATCAACTCCAGCAGTCGTTTCGAGTGCCACTGTTCCCACTTTGGATGATGAAAAGGGTAAATATGGAGGAACTAACGATTCCGATATCCAATCAACGCATGAGGCAGGTACTCCATTAGATAATACTCAAAAGGAAACGGAGAAGAATGCTAAAATACAGGGGACTGTGGCAGAAATAGTCGCCAAAGTTGAAAACCACAGTATTGAAGACGATGCAGATGATGCAAGTGTCAAATCAGGTTCTAGTGGTCATAGCAAGGATCGTTTAAATCGCAAAAATTCGAAGTCGAAGAAGTTTACCCAAAAGATGAATAACGACTTGGATGAGACGTTGGAAATGTTGAAGGAGAGTATCGGGGAGTGATTTTTCACTAGGATAAGATGTGAATCTTCCAACATATCGTTGAGGGAAAAGAAGTGAAAGATTGTCAAGAGACAAGGACTTTAGTAGCAGGCTCGAAAGAGATGAAGGCGATACTTAGGATTGGAAAAGTCCTAAATAAGCCGGGAAAATTACAAAGTTGGTCTAAGAATAAATTAATGCATAGATACTTTGTAGCTATTGATGGTCGCCGATATTGAAACTTGGCTGTTTCTGTGATATGTCTCGAACTTCGTCGTTCCAAGAACTTTGTACAATTATAGTCATGGTTTATATTTAAGTTGTTTAGAGATCGTAGCTTGCTGCCTGAGAGGAGCACTGTGACAACGTTTGACATGAGGTGCATAATAGAGAGCTATAATTGCGCTTTCCTACCACTATTCCGATCACACGTGTATGAACTAAATACAAGAGGACAGAGGTGCCCAAGCAAGAGTTAAGAAATGGTGCAAGCTCGATGCAACCAGGTTCAAAAATTGGATGGAAATTGCTGGCCCAAAGTATTGGAAATAGTTGATCTACAGACAATAATAGACAACTATATTGTCACAATGCTGCACCCACATGCTGGCCGAACGGGTACACATCTGCTATTTTCAGCCTGTAAATGCAACCTGTAGACACGAAAGTCCTGGCTATCTATTTCCGTGCTTTATTGGCCCATTTCCCTACCTCATCATCCTACCAGACAGCTGAAACAGAGGCGGTGACATCTGAAACTATCGTTGGAGCAGTTGGCCCACAACTTCTCCATTGGTGCCTCACAAACGAATGTTCACTGTAGGTAAGACGCATCGCGGGCCCGTTTGCCCTGATTCTTCGCGTCTGGTCCACTATTAGATAGTGGAAGGACAACAATGTCTAATAGAGCCAAATCCGAGACATTTCTGGAACATTCGTCACCTCACCACCGGAATAATTGACGGAATAATTACCGCAGTTTCCAGTCCGCCCCAAGACGGCCTCAAAATAGCACCAACTCTACATGTCTCTGCCTGTCTCTACATCTCTGGTTCTGGAGTCGACGCTTCAGCTCCAGGACCCGAAATTCCTCCTCCATCCCGCCCCTCCCAAACCCAGCATCTCCAACAATGCAAATGGCCTAAAATACCTCGTCTGACAATCAGTTTGTTGGATCATCGTCTCGTCAATGTACCGCATGTATTTACGCGGGATCCCCCCAGTGACCAAGGTGCAGCCAGCCAAACCGGGGACGTGTCGGTTTGTGGCCCGTTGTCACCGCGAGGTACACAGCCAGCCTGCTGGGGTGCATTCGGTAGTCGCAGTGGAGTTTCACGGAACTGTGAAACTGGCACAAGAGCGTCGAGAGGCAGTGAATTCGGACGTGTCAGTAGCCAGCAACATAGTGCCGCGGCTCCAGACGCCCTCAAAGATCCAGATGTCCAGCCATTGGCTCTATAGCGAACCACACTCGCAGATCTCAGACCCTGCTGGTCCCAGAATGGAAGAGAGACACACACATAAAGAATTAGAGAGACTCGAAAAAGACAGGTAGACGGATGGACAGAACAGACGGGGCCGGGTTCCGTCCCATGTACAGGAGGCGGACCATGTCTCGTCCGCCTATTTCACAGGGTAGCCGGGCTGAGCTCGTAGTGGCACGATAGGCACAATCGGCCGTTCAGGAACAGAACCGAGTTTGTCCACCGCAGTAGAGGATTAGGGCCAGTAATTGCCCAAGTTAGGGAAACGATGTCGCGGTGGGAACGGCAAGGCCCAATTCCACCGCGACCCTCTGGCGAGGGAATATGAATCCAGAGACAGCGTTGGCTCCACCTACTACCGCGACCGGTCGACCTAGGCTAATTGAACTGAGGCACAACGGGGGACTCCAGGACACCGGTACGGCTGTGGTCAAGACGACAGCAGCCGGAAGCGGTTCATATCAGACAACATTGGCGAAACAGGCCAGCGCTTATGGCCGATTGCATTCGCGGTAAGGCCAGGTGTGGGCAGAGTCCACGGTGGTGGAAAGTGGAGGCAATTCCAGAGGAAAATACCGACGCGTCAGTAGCGACGAAATGTAGGAATGGCAAAAGTGATCCGAATATAGAAGGGGAAGTGGGCGAAGGGAAGCAGCTGAAGGAGAGTAGGAGAGTAAGGATACACATGTAGAGACACTGGTGCATGTAGAGACCCTGGAGAGAACCGAGGAAACGAGACTACCGAGACTGAGTCGGACAGAATAGCGCATACACAGAAAATAGTGTACAGACACAAATAGCGTAGCCAGAAGAAGAGACAGAGGAAGAGACAGAAGATACAAAGAGATAGAAACCAAGATAGAGTGTACCAGACATGCAATTGCTGCTAGAAACACGGTTTCTTTGACATGCACCGCCCTCAGTAACCACAAATACTCACGAGTACTACTAATCGTGAGTGTGTTCTTCTCTTTGGTGCTTCTCCGCTAACACCGTGGCTAGCTCAAGTCTCGCTACGCGCCTCTCGCTACGCACCCTCGCCTCTCGCCCTAGCAATGCCAACCGCACTGCCAACCGCACTGCCAACCCGCCAACCGCGCGGCCCACCGCACTACTCTCTCCCTAAACATCTCCCTAACACCTCTCACCCACCTCCCTGCATCCAACACGTCGACTAACATCAATTCTCGGCTCCCTGTTCTTTCCCTCCTCCTCCGGCCTCTACCCTTCCCGGCCGCCCTAGCCTGTGCAATCCACCTCCCTCCACCTCCCCACTACCTTCTCCTGCCCATTACCGTCCCCCTACCTTTTCCCCGTTCCTCCCCGTCCTCCCCGTCCCTCCTCACACTTCCTCGTCCTCTCTCCCACTATGAGGAGAAAGACGGACCTCCCGCCATTGCCCTCGTCGTCGCTCCCTTCCCACGTCGCCGATGACCTCAACAACTCCCGTGCCTACTCCTCCTACAAGACGTCGCTTTCGTCCGGCTCCCACGCCGTCCCCGACAAGGCCGCCAACCGAGTGTCTTCCAGCTCCATTTTCAGCTTGAGAAAGGCCAAGGAGCGCTACGGCCACGCCAACGACAGCTTCAGCGACTCGCTGTCCATCGACTCATCCGGCACCGGTGCCCCCTCGGTCGCCTCGGCATCGGCCACGCTGGTGCCGCCGGTCCAGCCGCCGCCATCATGGCGCCACAACAGCATCGGGCTGTCGTTGTCCAAGTCCATCACCAACCGCTCCGTCTCCACCAATATCGTGCCCACGCCGCAGATCACCAACTCGAACCACCTGCGCCATGCCTCCGCCTACAGCATCTCCAAGAATCCGTACGACACGCCCACGGCGGTGACGCCGGCGGCTAGCGGCGGCACTCTCGCCAAATCCGCGTCCACGTCGTCACGGGCATCGGCCGCCACTTCCACCACCTCCCGCAAGTCGATCCTGGGTCCCGCCATCATTCTGCGGCCGTCATTGGCCCTAGGCGGCGCCAACGACCCGTTGACCTCGGGATCCATGAACGGCTTCGTGCTCGAAAAGCCCACCCTGGTGTACGAGATCGATCGCATGTTCAAGACGTTGATGGAAAAGCGCGATTTCAAGTCGCTACCAGCACAGGCCAAGATGGAGATGTCGCACTACAACCCCGACAAGAAGTGGATGTTGATCTACCAGGACGCGTTAACAGAGCACAAGCGCGCACGCGCCCCGGGCGGCGCTGCTGCCAACACCGAGAACACTAAGACCCCCGAGTTCTACACCAAGAAGTTGCTCTCCAAGACGATTCTGGCGGAACAGTTGAAGAACTTGTGGGTGTCGCTCCGTACCGAGCCGATCGACTGGGTGCGCAACTTCATCTACGACTGCCAGGGCGATGCGCTCTTGCTGGCATATCTCCTTAAGGTCCAAGAGCAGATCTACCTGGCTGAGGTCACCGACATCAACGACGAGGTGTTTGACAAGGAGTTCAACACGCTCAAGGCCCTCAAGTGCATGATGAACCAGAAGTTGGGGGCAGAGCGCGTGCGAACCGACGCCAACCTCTACATCAGCGCAGTCGCTGGCTCGTTACTCTCTCCGCGTATCCTCACGAGGAAGATAGCCCAGGAGTCGCTCACCTTCATGATCGCATACTACAGCCAGACCGACGGCGAGCACCAGGGCAAGTACCACCGCATCTTGAAGGCATTGGACTCCATTCCCACGCGGCCCTACTTCGAGTTTGAACAAGACGCAAATACAAACTCCTCCACCGGCAACACCTCTACCACGAGCCCCTCCAAACGGCTGTCCATGGTGTCCAGTTTCACTTCCAACAACTCCAATTCTACATCCTCTAACGCTAAGAAGAACTTAGTCCGGAAGCCCCCTGCCCCAGAACGCTACAAGCGTTTCGAGTTGTGGTTACGGCTCGTCGAGAAGACCCTCGACGGCAAGGGCAAGTACATGAACTCGCTCGTGGGCGCCAGCGACGAGTTGAAGTACATCCACGCCGGCTCTGCATCCATCAACAACTCCGGTAACGTGGAAAACCACCTCTTGGAGTATCTCCTCGGTACAATGTTGTTCGTCAACACCATCATCCAGTACGGGCTCGACTACCGCATCCGAGTCCACTTGCGAGCACAATTCCTAGCGGCCGGTCTCCAACGCTTGTTAGACCGTTTTCAGGAGCTTGGCTACGAGAGCTTGAACCAGCAGTGCGCTAAGTTCTTCGAGATGCAAGAAAACGACGAGATGGAGCTCAAGAGCAGAGAACAGGTTGATGAAAACCTCAATTTCAGCAACCCTGTCGAGTTGATCTCCGCCATCTGGGAAAATGTCAAGAACAGCGAGGCACAGGGCCATTTCTTGAGCGCCATCCAGCACTTGTACTTGAATCAGAGCGAGAAGAAGGACAACGTGGAAGACCTCACGCGCAGCTTGCGTTTGCTCGATGGCTTGATTCAGAACGTGTCCATGGTGCATACCACCAACGACGATTCTGCAGTTGGCATTGCCATCAACCGCTTGTTCTCCACTCTCAGTACTGACGACCAGTACCGCAGGGCGCTTGATGAGGTCAAGAACTACAAAAAGATCGCCGAAGAGGCCACGGCTGAACGTGACGAGATGTCGCGCCAGTTGTCCTTGGGCGCCGACGGCATCATCTCCGACTTGACCAACGAGGTCAGAGAGCAGGAAAACGTGTTGCTGAGAACCAGGCGGCTCAACGAAGAATTGAGCCACGACTTGGAGGAGTTGAAGAAAAAGCACCTTATAGAAAAACAAGAACAGGAGTTAGAAATGCGTGAGTTGCTCGTCATGTTGAACAACTCCCAGATAGACACGAAGAGAAAGGACAACAAGACGACTGTGTCCATCCAGACCAACAATGAAAAGTTGATCAAGAAATTGCAGAAGCAGATTCACAGGAAAAAAGCCGAATATAGACTCGACAATCGCCAGTTTGGTACCCAGGTGGAACCATCGTCCAGATTGAGAGCATTGAGAGACCAGATGGGCGATATCGAAAACATGGCTAGAGAATTGGAAATGACCGATTTCGAAACCTACGAGAACCCCGAGGAAACTGTTATCGTCGAAGAATCTGCAGACGACCAGGAAATCTCTGGAAACGTTTCTGAATCTTCGGAAGAGGATACAGTCATAGAAGAGCCCATTCCAAAGGGTCCAGTTCGGGCTGCCAGAGTCGACGATCTCAGCAAGCTTGATTCCTTAAGAAAGAAGTTGGCTTCTTTGCAGAGCGAATCGAATGACATCATGAAATTCAACAACAGTGCCATGTACAGCAAGCAGAAATTCCTTGCCATGGAAAGATTGAGAGAGTTAGAAATGAATTTCAAGGACTTCAATATCGATTTCAACTGGGAAGATGGCACTGCCAACGTTTCTCCAAATTTCACCATAGAAGAAGAAGTAGATCCTTCAATCAAGTCTAAGATCAAGGAAGAATTAGCCGAGGTTGAAAGATTGAAGGAGGAGCTCAAGAAGAAGTTGGCTGATGTGGAAAACGAAAAGGCTGCGTCGAAGAAGAGCTCAAAGAGACACTCAGTTATCATGGACCGCATTGAAGCCAAATATATTCAAGGAAAGGTTGAGCCTCCAACTAATGATGTTGTCAAGGGTTCTTCCCAATCAAGCAATTACAAGAGTAATAGGATGACTACTATTGGAAATATTGGTGGTATGGATCCTAAGTTCTTGCAAGAATTGAATTCAAAGGTTACCAAAGTGGAGCCAATTGATGGAAGCAGTGACAATTCAGATGACTTCGACTTCCAGGATGCTGTGGCTCAGGACGACGAACTGAAGTCTCCAGCTGTGGTACCACAGGGAGCAAAACCAGAAGACTCCAAACCTAAATCTGATCCTTCACCTCCACCTCCACCACCACCTCCTCCTCCACCCCCTGCATTACCAACTAATTTATTCGGAAAGCCATCAGACAAAGCATCAGCAGCTCCCCCTCCTCCCCCTCCTCCCCCACCACCACCACCACCACCACCACCACCACCACCTCCACCAATGCCTCCAATTTTGTCAGGGGGTGCAGCTCCTCCACCACCACCTCCTCCTCCACCATTACCAGCATTCCCATCAGGAAAGAATTCACCTAAGATCATTCCTGAGGCAAGAAGCCCTAGTCCTTTCGATAATTTCCCAAGGGCAAAGAAGAAATTGAAGCAATTGCATTGGGAGAAGTTGGACAATACTGCCACCAACTCTTTCTGGAATGCAACACAGACCGATTCCATTGCTTCCGATTTGATGTCAAAGGGTATCTTCGATGAAATTGAACTCATTTTCGCAGCCAAAGAAATCAAGAAGTTGGCTACCAAAAAGAAAGATGAAATTGACAAAGTTTCCTTTTTGTCCCGTGAAATGGCTCAACATTTCAGTATCAACTTGCATGCGTTTAATGGACTTTCGGATGAAGAGTTGATTGCAAAGGTTTTGAGATGTGACAAAGATGTTATTCATAACCACGCAGTTTTGGAATTTTTCAGCAGAGAAGATGTTGTTGAAATTTCAAACAGTTTGGCCAGGAACTTCGAGCCCTATTCCACAGACTTTAAGGCAGAAGAGCCAACCAAGGCAGACAAGGATCCAAATGAATTACAGAGACCAGATAGGATTTACTTAGAATTGATTTACAATTTACAACATTATTGGAAGTCAAGAATAAGAGCATTGTCAATGGTCGCAAATTACGAAAAGGATTATGAAGACCTCGTCAACAAGTTGAGATCTATTGACCAAACAGTTGATGATTTGAAGAACTCGAAACACTTGAAGAGTGTTTTTGAAATTATTCTTACGGTCGGTAATTTCATGAATGATTCCACAAAGCAAGCTCAGGGTTTCAAGTTGAGCTCTTTGCAAAGATTGAGTTTTATGAAGGACGACAAGAATAGTATGACTTTCTTACATTATGTTGAGAAAATCGTCAGACAACAATACCCAGAAGTGTTGGGCTTCATGACTGAATTGGCGAAGTGTGTTGAGATTTCCAAATTTTCAATTGAGACTATTTCGAACGATTGCAAAGATTATGCTAAATCTATAAAGAATGTGCAAAGTTCGATCGACATCGGAAACTTGAGTGATTTGTCTACTTTCCATCCTAATGATAGAGTTCTCAAGGTTGTTTTACCAACATTACCAAAAGCTAAGAGAAAGAGTGAATTATTATTGGATCAGTCCAATTACACTTTCAAGGAGTTTGACAAATTAATGAGATACTTCGGGGAAGATCCAAGTGATTCTTTCGTCAGAAATTCATTCATCAGCAAGTTTGCCAACTTCATTAAGGATTTCAAGAGAGCCCAATCAGAGAATCTCAAGCGTGAAGAGGAGATTAGAATTTACGAACAACGTAAGAAGTTATTGGAGGCTCCAAAGAGACAGGCACCCAAAGAAGGAGGAGAAGAAGAGGGTGATGATTCCAATGTCATGGACTCGTTGTTGGAGAAGTTGAAGGCAGCAGGCCCACCAAAGGGAGAAACTACCTCTGCTCGTAAGAGGGCGTTGATGAGAAAGCATATGATGGAGAATCTGAAGGTTTCATCTCCAACATCCAGCAAAATGCAAATAAACAACACTACAGGCAGTTCGGGCAGAGAGGAAGAAGTGTCTCCAACTGAAGAGGCATTCTCCTCGTCTGCTTCTGAGGCCAATACAAGCATCGATGCAGATGAAGAAGGGGATGGATATTTGAGCTCTAGAGCCAGGAATTTATTGCAAGAATTAAGAGGAAGTGCTGATAATACCCCAACCGAAAGAATCAGTGCTGCCCAGAAGTTCAGACAAGAAAGATTGAAGAAGAAAGCAAACACTGGTGATGACGAGGAACAAGCATCGGAAACACCCGAAAGCGTCCCACCTTCCGAGGCTGAATAATACTTGGCCAAATTTTGCATTTGATTGGCTTGTTTCCTATACATTGGTCTTTCATTCTTCATTTCAATTCAACTTCACAGCCCGATCCCTACATAAATACAAATGATTAAAATCATTATTTATAATTAATACATACTAGTTGATAGACGTGAGAACACTAGATTGAAACTTTGACATCGCAAACCGTTGCTATCTCTTCCAAATCGTAGTCTATGAACACCCCTTTATTTTCTTTGAAATCGAAGCTAGGTTTGTTCAAAGACAAAAGTCCTGTCCCACTTACTTTGTTGATAAATGGTCTTTCTAACTTTTTGATACTATCTTCAATCAGATGGAACATGCTATCACTAGTGTTCATTCTCTCAGATAGCCTCGTTAACTCCTCTGAATCAGAAATCACTTGTCTAATACTAGTTAGTTCACCATTGACACCTGTACAAAGAACTACCCCATTTCCAGAATTTCCTTTGGTTCCCTCTCTATCAAATTCATCTTCAATCCAAGCCGCAGTGAGGTTGGTATTATAGACTCTTGGAATGTTGGACATCCTATAATTGAGTCTGGTGGATTTGGACAAATTAGATTGGTCCATGATGCAGACCGACGAATGTAATTTGTCACCAGCAACGATTTTAGATTTGAACTCGATCAGATTGACAAAACTATTGGGAAGTGGGTCGCTGTTGACAAACGTAATAATGGGCGCTTCGTTGCTGTTCTCCAGTGACTTGTACTTGAACTGGTAAATGGAATCGAATTTAGTGGTTACTAATAATCGATCTTCGTTAGTCGTCATGTTGATGATATCACTCGGTAAAGTTGCTAATGTCTGAATAGGTTTGAGCCTCTTTCCACTGAAGATGTAGCTAGTTCCGAGAATTGAACTGCCACTGGTGAAAACGATGTCGGATTCAACTTGACAAATATTTGAAATTGGCTCTGAGTGTTCGAATGTGGTCAACTCGGTAATATTCAATTCAGGCGATGATTTACTTCTTCCCACTTTATTGATGTCTAGAACCTTGAAAAATCCTTTGGAAGGAGGCTCCTTGGGAATCCCAAATCGATCCTTAGTGACAGCAATAGAATGATCTACCATTGCTGTTCCAACTAAAAGCTTTTTCGTAACCCTTCCATTCCTATTTATTGACCAAACACATGAAGTTAACGGATATTCATATTCGTTGAATATTCCTTCTTCTGAGTCAGGCAACCTCACCTTGGTCTCACTGTGGCGAACAATCTTGAAATATTTCCTATCCACAAAACGTATTCTCATTGTGGAGTACTTTGACTTGCACAACACCACAAACATCGATAGATATGGGAGATAATGCAACTTTTTGGCATTTTCGACTGTAAGTTGCCTAACATTTGGTTCCAAGAAGGTAAAAATATCAGCCAACATCAAACCATCATCTCTAACAATTGCAAACAGGAGATTCAGAACATCTCTTTTCATAGATGTGCCCCATGGGTATTGTGCAACTGCGTTTATAGCTCTTTCGTATTTATCGTCAAAGTAGATTTTATGAGGAAATGAAGATTCGTATAAGTTTAGGAGCCATGCACTCTTAGAATAAATTATAAGAAAGTTGTCATTTCCTTCTATCTTTTTGAGTTTTATAGATACTTCACTTAACCTAAGGAACTTTTCGCAGACCATCATGTCAAACGACATCGGTGTACGAAGATCAATGGTAACAACGTATCCATCGGTAGTGCCCAAGTAAAGGAGATTTCCATTAAAGTAAAGATCGCTAGGTATCAAAACCACTTCATGTAGGCTGTCCACAGATCGATATGGATTTAATGTGTGTAGATTCAAAATATTTGCCAATGTAATATCTCCTCTAAGGTTGTAAAAGAGTACTTTTCCTTGAAAATTTCCAACAGCTAGAACATTTGGGTTTCCCTTTCCTGTCACATCGTTTATGCCATCGTTCGTTACTCCGAGCTTCACTATGCTTGGGTTTTTCACTCTTAAAGTCTTCCTGAGATTCAAAATTCTGTCGAAACTCTTCTCCTTAACTTTGTCATATTCAACATCAAAAATTTCAATTATCAGGCTACCCGAACCATTTTCTGTCATAATCACAAGTGTTGACCCAATGATATCACAGCAAGTGATTGTTCGGTCCTGAAGTCTATGGACAACCTGATATCCATCCAAGTCAGTGATCATGATACCATGAGTCGAAATTTGTAAAACAAGCTGCTCGTCTTTTGTCATTATGGTCGAAACATGAAGTGTCGAGCCTTTATGTATAAAGCTCTCATTGGATTCTATTTCAATAAAAGCTTCTGGTGAATTTGGTTGAGCCTCTAGCAATAGAGTTTCAAAGGCGAACGAGCAGAATAGATACACTCTATTCTCGTATTTCAAGAATAAAATATTTTCCGCCTTTCTGAGCTTCTCGTAAGTATTGCTCTTTCGTTTTGCACTATATCCATATCTGAATTGTGTTAGTTGAGTATACTTTCCATAGCCTGTGATACCCCAAACTTCTTGTTTGGACATAATATTTGCAGAACGAGAATGCGATGAATCAATGATCAGAATATCTAACATTGGAGCCCATTTTTTGAAGTCCTTGACTAGATTTCCTTTAGTATACTTGAGCTTCGAGTCATTGGAAGTATAATGTGGTTGCATCAATTCAGGAAATAATAATTCTTTGTTTGAGCCAGTGTCGCTTCCGTAAATGAGGTTGTATCCTTTTGAATTTCGTTCAAGGGAGAAAACAGAGATACTGTCTTTGATTTTGATAATTGGGGATATTGTTTCGCTGGATTTGTTAATGTTTAATAGGTAAATTGTTCCATTGTCTGTTGCAATCAAAAGTTCTGGATCGTCCTGGAACAAGTGATCATTAATGGGCTTCTCGGGAATATATGAGCACGTTGGATATGATGTGTCCTTCCAGGGTGCTTTGAATTTTCTGAAGTTGTAAGATGCAGACATGATATCGTGAATGGTAATGACGACAAGTTCGTCCTTGCCCACAAAAAGGTAGCCTTGGTTTCTGCTTAAAGAAACCACCAATATAGGCACAACAAACGAGCTCTCAAGTGGAAGAGTAGTCTTGGAGAAGCTCTGATTCAATCCTTCAACATTGGACCACGAGAATAGATTAATTACGAGCCTGCGGAATTCGGTAAACTCTAAGGTCAAGAAGAAGTTGTGAGGATCAACCTTGGAACTGGAATAAGGTTCGGCAAAACACAGGTGAATAATGAGCCCATCACATTCGACATTAATGTGCTTTTTGAACTTGATACCGTTGGCGGTCAATTGAGTATTATAGATACGAAAAACGTCACTTGCAGACAAGGAAATGACCGAAAGTCCAGACTTGTGGGCCAACAATTGATATCCCGAGGTCTGAAGTGTGGGAAGGGTCTGTTTACTGTTTGCATTCCACCATTGGACGATGAAGGGCTTGAAGATAGAGTCTTCGCTGTGAGGTACCCTAAAGTTGCCCTGGTACTTATAGTCAGAATCTTTGTAGTATCTAGGAACGTAAAACATGCGGATCAAGAGTAAATAACCAGATTTTAATGAC
Source organism: Suhomyces coccinellae (assembly GCA_030565345.1). Taxonomy (NCBI): domain Eukaryota; kingdom Fungi; phylum Ascomycota; class Pichiomycetes; order Serinales; family Debaryomycetaceae; genus Suhomyces; species Suhomyces coccinellae. Next base: position 110,088 of record JAJMBP010000036.1, read on the forward strand.
ACGAAGAGCGAGTCCTCTCCCCGTGTATATGAGTCTGGTTGGACTTGATTTGCAGCAGTATTGTCGTCGTCAGGGCCCGACTCGGTACCTTCACTATCTTCATGGAAGCCTCGCACCAAGCACGAAGACCGAATCTCCGAGCTGATGGGGAAATCTATGCCATTGACCAATATAGACTTGGTTTTGACAATCACCGAGATGTTACGGAGCTGTGCCGGCACCATCTCGGGGGCCATGGCTTTTTGAGAGGAACGGTCTTCCAACTGGCGGAACAACTCGTCATCACTTTCATCTTCGCTGAATGCATCAAGTTGTGAGTCCTGCTCAATTGGAACCAATCGCTGGTACTCCTCGTCATTGAAAGAATTGCTCACAAGACCCTTGAATGGCTTGTCAAGGCGGACCACGAACTGGGGTATGATGTTCGTAAATATGGGGGATTGAAGAAGCGTCTGTTTGACAAATTTGACCGAACTAGGCAGGACATCAGGCAGGTCGTCTTCGGCCAACGTGAAGTCCGAAAAGGCCTGGTGGCTTCCTTCCATGATGTGTTGAAGTTGAGGATTCTGGAGTAGTAAATGCGTATTAGGATCCAGATGGAGAGTGTATATAGATGATTGCAAAAAGTATGCACTTGTGATCTCATTCCTAGACAAGAGTCTATCTTTTGCAAATGAAGAGATATGTAGTTTCTGGGCGTGTCATCGTTCTCTGTGCCTCCGTTTATGTTGGAATGCAAATTTTCTCGTGGTCTTCTCTAAAACTGAACGAAATACACCTCTACTATGGTTTCTTGAGTGATCTAGATCGAACTGCCCTAGTTGCTACATATGGGGCAGGAAGTGTTAGTACGTATCCCAATCAGTGAATTGTTTAAGCTTAGCTGCTAACTTCAGTTGGAAGTCTTTTATGTGCAGAAATATACAGCCACATTGGACCTTCTTGGTACATACAAATGGCCTCGTTATTGGGTGGCTTGGGAGTTGCGCTTGATTACATCAAGAGCCACTTATGGCTCTATTCAATGGCCACATTTACGAAAGGATTCAGCGTGGGTTTGCTTTACCTGTTCAATATAAATTTTTGCTTGGATCTAGTGAGTCCAAATTATCAGGGTTCAATGATATCTGTACTCCAATTGTGCACAATATTAGGCACTTTGGTAAAATATTCAATTTTCCAGACATTATGGAGTTTTGGTCTCGATGAAAGAATGCTCCGTTTTACATGGGCACTTGAAACTATCCCCTTGGCTGTTTTATTTGTACTAAGTTTTGCTTTACAAGGTTCATTTCGACTCCAAGAGCCGCAAAAACTCATTCAAGCCTTGAAAGGACCGAGAAAATTAATCCAACTTTACAAACGTAAAGAGAAGAAGGTCCCATTAAATCAGGAAGAGTCCAATTTAAACCAGCCACAAAGCCCTACATCGAATAACGTATCGTACCTCGGTCTTTTTGTTCAAGAGAATATTTATCTGGTCATTTATGGGATTATACTTCAAATTCTTGTAAAATTCACAGGGATAACTATTTACTTGGACTTATTTGGGGATTTAAGTGCAGTTTGTGGACTTGAAGGTGAGTATGAAATATTGATGACTTCTTCTCAATACATATTTCTGATTCTTTTTACTCTAGTTCCAATATTTTTGCTTGACAAAACACCAAGAAAGATAGCAATGGTTTTTGGAACTATAGTTCTAGGATTTTCACAGGTCATGATATTTTTGATATTGATTTTTAAAGGAGGTATATTGATAAACTACCATAATTCCTATTTTTTGAACCGTTTGGTTTTGACAAATTTTTATGCATCTTTGTATCTTGCATTTTGTCAGATGATACCTACATGTTTCTATGCAACTATAAACTCCACTAGTATAATTTATACAATTGAATTATTCCAACAAAATCAAAAGATCAGAGGAGTTTCAATATGTGTGGCTTTTTCTTGGGTTTTCCATACTATTTTGAGCTTAGTTTCTCCTTTTGCTACTAGAAATCTTAACGAGTCAATGTTTTTTATTACTGCAGTTCTCTGCTTTGGGTTTGGTTTAATCATGATCAGATTTCCTGAAACAAAACCTTCAAGGGAGACTTTGATTCATCCTCCCAGTAGGGATCACAAAGAAGATCTTGACGATGATTCACCTCCATTGGAGGAAATAGCTGCACCTAGTCCTTTTCAGAATTTCATTCAAGACATTGGTTCATCATTTTCCATTTTTCATAGGAATTTCAGTTCAGCCAGGGACACAATTGAGTTGAAAGAAAGGAGAAACAGTGTATCCACACAGAATGATTGCAAAACAGTCAATTGCAAGGATCAAATGAATTTTTTGGATTCTTTCGGAGAAGAACTGGTCAGGACTGAGCACCAGAATAGTCAAACTAAATTGGGTCCAAAAATTAGTGATAGAATGTCAAACTTTTCTAAAGTCCCAGTTGAAATAGTAGAAGTGGATCTTTCCGATAAAGAGAGATTTTCAAAACCGGAAGATACTGCTTTGAATAAGCATCAAAATGACGAATCTGCCCGCCTTTCCGAAAAATTGACTACTCAATTGGAAATAAGTAAAGATTCTAACAATCTACCCGAGAACAACAAGATTATACCAATAATACCATCCACAGAAACATCTGATTCATTCTCATCTCATTTTCATCTCAAGCTATTGCCATGGTCCAAATCAGTAACGCCAAGTGGGATTATACCTAATCGGAATGATTTTAACGGCGGTACGTTTTTGCGCAGATCTTCTCAATATATTGAATAAGCAAACAATCACATTTCTAAACTAATGCTGATAATTTTCAAGGTCGAACTTGTTCCAATACTTATTCCTCCAGCATGAAATCGACTTTCTAAAATTTTTATAAAAGCGGTTTACCCTCTATCTGTATTTTGCTACCTTTTCTTGTTTATTCATTTAACTTGTAGTACACCCGAAAGAGTATTCGATTCAAGGTACATTTGGGAGCCACAATCATATTATATTATGGTCTATCACGAGTGTAAATTACTGGTTCTAGTAGCTTCAAAATATAGGATTTTGCAATTCCTACAACGTTTGAAAGTATTTCCTGATTTATTAGACCAAGCGTTATCTTGAATAGTTTTGATACAGCTAGAATATTATTCTAGTATGCTCTCTACGATTTTGGCAGAGAAATACTTACAAAGAATTTACCCTCGATACGAAATCCATAATAAGGACTTTATTGATTAAGAATGACTCCCTTACTAGCATAACGACCGAGAAGATCATTTTAGCCCGGAATTTGAATGAAGTTGAGGAAGAAATTCAACGAGGAATATTCTCATTCTATTTGCATGTTCCGAGTATTCCAAGCCATGCATACATGATTTTCTAGAATCAAATTCTATCGTTCTGGCTGTTCACACAAAACACTCCAGATTAAGAAGACACCTGGATTCCTTGATATTAATTATCCAATTATACCGAATCCAGTATCCATTCAAGCCTCCCAATTTCTCGCCAAATACACGCTCCTATCCAAAATCCATCCTTCTTTTGGTACGCTGTCGTGCACTTATCATATATCACCAAATAAAAGATACCACCTAATAAGGAGAACACAACCCCACCAATGTCTCATTCCTACGACAAGATCCCCAATGAGGATGCAGAAGACTCTCTCATCGATAGAGACAATTTCATACAACCAGATGATGTGAGTTCACAGTCATACACTGCCCCTGCGGGTCCACCTCCAACCACATCAGCCCCACAAACCATCAAGCCACAATTGCCTGTGGACGTGAATTCGCATATGTTTCAGCTCAGTTTCTATCGTAGGTTCTTCGACTTGGATAGTGACACATTTTTCCAGAAGATTCACCATGCATCCAATCCATTGAACCCGGCGTTGAGTACACAGGAGGAAGACGAACACCAAATCACGGAATTGTACGGATTCATCTGGATCACCGGCACGTTGATCTTCCTCATGTTTGTGAGTTCCACCGGTGCCAACCTCTTGGCCCAATGGATCCACGGCAACGACACACAATACGAGTACAGCTTTGAGTTGCTCACCAAGTCGCTCTCGCTATTCTACGGCTATAACTTGATAGTGCCTGGCATTCTCTATCTCGGCACTTCGTATGTGCTGAAGTTCCCCGAGCCCTTCTCATTGACCCGAATCATTTCCATCTACGGATACACCAACCTCTTGTGGTTGCCCATCACCGTCATCAATTTCGTGTTTGTGATTTTTATCAGCAACAAGACCCACCTGGTCTTGCTTAACGTGTTGGAATGGAGTGCGGTGTTGCTCAGTGGCGCTGTCACCGGCCTTGGAAACATCTCCAAGCTCCTTCCTACCATCAAGAAAAATTATCTGCTCCTCACCAACGGCGATTTGGACGCTGCGAATCGCTCGACATACTTAGCGGTCGGGGGTCTTGCGTTTGCCCACCTCATATTTACCGTGTTGGTCAAGATCTCCTTCTTTGGCATCCTTTCATAGACCGACCCAATATACGTAAGCCCTAATTCTTAGTCGTGCGCGCACCAGACTCATCACTATATAAGGAGCAAAATTTTCCCTTTTTCAACCTATATCTATTTTACTGACAGTCTCGATAAACATCGGCTATTTGGAACAAAGTGAATGGTTCTTGGGGACCCAAGAAACAAGGTGAACTGGCGGTGATTATTTGCATTTTACCAATTGTTCCAACTGAATGATCCGTGTTGACAACTGCAATTTCGTTAAGTTTCAGCCTTGTATGAGCCATCCGCTTGTTTCTTGAAGCAACGAGTAAGTTCAAGCCTTTTCTTATGAGGAAACTAGTGACCGGGCGGACATATTGCCTTGGTCGCCCCTTCTTGTACAATAAGGGAGGAGTCGTGGTTCTGTGTACATTTTTTGGAGCCATTGGTGACTAAGAGATGCTGATAGGTCTTTACTGAGGAAACCATTCTTTTGTAACGAGTACTAACTTCAGACAAAGAACCATTTCTTTCTTTCAAATAGCTTCTGTTTGTCGGCGTGTTTTTGTGATGATTTTTTATATTCACACTGTACGAGAGGTAACCTTCTATGACTACGCTATAAAATACTGATTTAATGACTCTGAGAAACACGCTACGACTGTCATAATGGAAGCTTTGTAGCAGTAGTGCTGGCCAGTACTTGCTAGTGGCCATAATTCAGAACCTGTACAGGTTCTGTTACTTCACAAAGCATGGCCTGGCCGTACTACTTATACTATCTCTACTATTTTTCTGAAGTGTTCATGCCTTATGCTTGTAATAAGAGTATTCCACTTCTTTAAATGAGAGAAGATGCAATAGCAGCAAATTTTCGTAAAACACACCACTGAATGTCGAACTACTTTCTTTGAAGTCCCACAAGCTTTTAAACTCTGAGATTAATTTGCATGGGTTACGTGTCGTAAGTGGACTCTTCTGAAATGGAAAGAGAAATTTTGCAACTTTATCATTCTTGGTGAATATTGGTGTTGTAGTCGAAAATGAAGAAACCAACCGTGAAAGTTCTTTCTATGGATTCTTCTTCGCATCAATATCTAGATACTTCATGGTACTTCTTCGAAGCCAGCGGCCTTAGGCAGTGGATTTACTAATATTAAATTATAAACCCTACACTGCTCGTATACACTGAGATAGCAAGGCAGCCACATAATTTATAGGCTTTAAAACGGAAAGGAGAATGTAGTTGCAATCAAACCAATCTCTTTCTGAATGGTGTCGTGTTTAATTGGTCTCGAAAATGCCTGTATCTTTCATTTTAGTACTCAAGACAAACCCTACTTGAAAAGTGAAACTGACGATTTACTTGTACTTTTTACTGAAACTGAGTTGAAATATATAACTCTGTCCATCTACCAGGAGGCCTAGTGCTTGTTTCGGAATATTGAACATTTCTGGCCCTATTATCTTCCAAAGCTGCCAAATTCACACCTCTGATGCATTAACATTTCTCGACTAAATGACCTCCAAAAATTTCGGAAGTTAGACCAAAAAGCACCTCTTGTTCTTAATTAACCGTTATTCTGCTTAATGCTCCCAAATCCCCATCCTCTGTCCACCTATAGTTCCAGTTCCTTCTCCTGGTCCAAATATGCTGTTCCTGCACACAGGCCATCAATTTTTCAACCCATAGTAAGCATCGAACCATGTCTTAGCCATCACTACACGTCCATTGTAAGTCCAGAAATATGAAGAGCCGAGTCATTCTTCGACCCTATGGACGCATACTGCACCCGCCGATACCCAGGCCTTCAACATCGCACTTTTCCGGGGTCCTGGCAACTTCTAGATCCATCACACGGTTTCATCACCTTTCAGTACGATCTAAGTCAATATTCATTCCAAAAAGGTACAACGCCACCTATAGCCGTCCGCTCACTCAGAGTTCACCATTTCATTTCAATCGCCCCTCTTCATCTTCAAATGACTTCTCCTTGGCCTTCGAGAAGGAGTATTCCCATGTGTATAGACTCATCCAAGACGAAGAGCTCAGAGAGCGCTTCTACCAGGTGCTACAGCGAGCAGAGGAAGACTTCACCGAAGGAGAAATATCTTCAATTCACGCCACCTTCGACAATCTTTTGGACATTCAAAGTGGCTTTCCCACACCTGAGACCTTGGATATTCTCATGACCATATGGGTTGAGGTATTCCACAGAAAATCCAGTTCATTTGGTTCACTCCAGCAAAAACTCCTCGAGGAACGAGATCAATTTATTCACATCTTGTTGCGGGCCCGAAACTACCAGTTTTACGACCGCCACATACGACCCTTGTACCAGGGCAAAATAGAGCCTACTTGGGCAGATAAACTCATCACATTGATCCAGTTTCAGAGCACCGAAACCGGCATTTCCATGAACAGAGGTGCCATAATAAAGTTCATGAAGAGCTCTGAAGACATCAATACCAAAAGAAAAGTCATAGCCACTATTGTACATACCGGAGTGTTGAATTCGGCTAATTCCATGGAAAGAATGGAATTTTTCAAGCTCTTTATAGAATTGTGTGAGTTGGTTGGAGATGGTGATTTCTTGTTTGTCGATAATCAGTATCAGGCTTATGGCCGAGTTGTCAGGCTTATGTCAATTCCTTATGAAGCACAAACATGCGGCATATCCGAAACACCATCTCATATTTCCAACAGCACAGCATTCCTCGAAAATATTCGTGACATGGAAAGACTCTTCCATGGTCATTCTACATCATTTTTCAATTTTATCACCACATCCATGCATTTCATTCTCAAATTCAGTCCCAACAACGTCCTCAACTACTGGAAATATAAAACGGAACTAGTCAGAAAATTCGACATGGAGTCGCATCTTTCGTGCTTCGACTTGAAGTATGCCATGTCAGCATTGTTATCTCTAAACATGTTTCCTGAAGTGCTCCAGGTTTACAAAGCATATCCATCCTTGCACCATGAAGAGCAGATTGAAGTGCTCTTGACTGTCTGTGAACGGTCCAGGGATTGGAAACTTCTTCAATCCCAATTCGAAGACATGTACGGAAAGGGAAAGTTGCCGTATGTGATCCATTATGCCATTGTGATGAAAGCTTTGGCTGGAATTGGAGCTAAAGAAGAAGTAGAAATTCTTTTCGAACAGTTGAAAATACGGAATTTGGTTCCTGATGCGGCCATTTTCACTGCATTAATATCTTCACGTTTACACTACAACGAAATAGAACCGGCCAAGAACATTTTTGATTTATACATGAGTTATGTTGAGCAAGGAAAAATCTCCAAGTCTACCTCTCCCTACTTATATCGGCTCATCTTGAAGGTGTACATTAAGACAAAGGATATAAACCAGATCATGTCTTTCTTCAAAGAAACAGTCAAGGAAGAAGAAGATCTGAAGACTCAGTTGATTTCCTCTGGAGCTATTGGAGATCTACTTGACCACCTTAGTTTCAACTTTGCTCTAGAGGAAATGGAATATGTCCGGGAAGTTGCCGAAAAGCGGGGCTTGATGGATTTGAATATTTACAAACTTCTCATCAAAGATTATGTCAAACTCGACCAATTCGAAAGAGCACACGAACTTATTTATAAGGCACACTCAATGTGTGACATTCCATTCACAAACGCAGAGATCTATGCTACCCAGCTCAAAACATACCGTATTTGGACCCGAAGAATGCCAAACCCTGAACAAAAACGGTACTATTATTCTAAGCAAACATTTATTCTGGAATTAATCACCATGAACCATATGAAGAATATCAGTCTTCGTCAAAATTCGGGCCTTTACTCCGAGGTAATCCAATATTATCTTGCTCGAAGGGATTTGGAAGGTGCCAAAAACATGTTTGCCTTGACTCAAAAGAGAGAATTACTCTCGGAAGAGCATTTTCTTCCCTTCCTCAAATATCATACCAGAATGGCCACTTATGAATCCTACGGAGAGGTATTGAGCTTGTACAGAACGATGGTGGATCAAAAGATCAACATCTCCACCAAGACCTACGTTTACTTGATGAAATCCTTAATTTATTTGGATTCCATGAACAATAACAAGGGAGAAAACGCATTCAAGTTACTCAAATCGATTTTCGAGATGAATGGCTTGACTTTGAGGCCAGATGCTATAGAAAAACCCGCAAACAAGGGGTTGATGCTAGGAATGTCAGAGAAGGCGGAGGATCTTCTCAATATTGTTTGCTCGTACGTGGTTGATTTGGGAACCCATCAGAGTGATATTGATATCCTAGTGCATTTCTTGAACCAAATCAAAAAAATCCTCAATGGCAGATTGAGCTTGAATTTCCGGTTTCTAATTTACAGTGAGATGAGCAAGATCTATCAGAAGCAGAAGAACTTTGAGTTGGCTGAACTGTTGATCGACAATGGAATTGAGGATTTTGGCGCCATCGTCAAGAATTACAAGACAAAGTATCCATTTTCCGAAGATATGGAACCTATAATGCCAGTGATGTTAGTTAAGAAATTAAGAGCATTAGTCAACATTAAAATCAAGTTACTAGAGTACAGAACGGCACCGGCTTCAGAGTTTGTGGCCATGTTGAGAGAGTCACAAGAACTAGGTGTAAGACTTTCAGGATACCAATATAATAGAATAATTAAGGAGCTACTCAAGGGCAACTTCAAGCAAAACGAACTCGAACTAGCCCTTTCGGCCTGTGAGAACCATCTCGTTTCTGGAAACTGGGTGGAAGTCAAAATCATGAGAAAACTCCAGTTGATGTATAAACTCACCATGTTGCATTTATCTCAAGGTATTGGAAACAATTCCACCATCACCAAATTCAAGATCTTGAGTGATTACTACGATGTGCATGATGTCAAGGCGTTGAAACAGGAGATGAGCTTCATCGGCGACCCAATTCTGGCCCTTGAGTTCCAACTAGACACTCATAGAAAAATGCTTAACACCAAAACCGGTGACTGTGACCAGATTCTCGAGAATATTCCCAGCTTCTTTAATCCCGAGAGAAGAATCAGAACAGAAAACAAGCTCTCTCCCTCCAATTGCTACCAGCTTTGGTTGGCTCTCGATCGGTTTCTTGGTCCAAATGAGCAATTGGCCTTCAAAATGATGGACAAATTCCCGGAAACGTTGGAGTTCCTCATGTACAATGAGGCAGCTCGAATCCGATTGGGCTTTTTCCGGGTCCAAATCGACAAAATGCTACCCCCCAGAAACGACTACCAGGAAACATTCAACCAGAGATTACAACGGACCGAATTAGCCTTGGGAACCTTGCGGGATGTACAAGAAGAGCCGGCCTATTCCATGGGCTTGTATGAGTAGCTACGACTGCATTAATGAACCTGTATATATTTAATAGACATGTCATAATAGACATTTTCTTCACATCAGTCATGAAATTTGGCCTCTCAGGCAGTTCCAGCCTTCTTCTTGGAACTGGCAAACTTGAAGTTGCCCAAGCCGGTCTCGCCAAACACCAATGGTCCGATGTAGGGCTGGATGTTCCACTCGAGTTTGACCACAGCGTCTCTCTCTCTAAACGACTTTTCCACATCCCAAACCGAGTACTTTGACTTCTGGTTCTTCAATGCCAATACGGCGTCCTCCTTGGACGTGACAATCTTGTCCCAGTACGTCACCTTGTTGGACGAGCCGTCGCTCTTGCCGGGGTACTCTGCAGTCAAGTACACGAACACCTGTTTGGTGTTCCAGTTGAACAAGGGGCTCAAGTCGGCGTTCAAGTCGAATTGGATCTTGGAGTTCTCCTTTGGTTTCCTGTTTACCGATCCATAGTTGAAAGACAGCTTCAAGGAAGCTGTAGGTCTGATATTGGAAATGCTGGTAGAACTAAGCGACCAGACGTCGGAAATGTACAATTGAAGTAAGGTTATGACGACAATAATGCCGGAGACAATACTGGCCGAGGTCAACGCCAGATTGGCGGCATTCTGGACTCTGGTGGCGAGGTTGAACATTGTGGTGGAGTTGACGTGGTTATAAAAACAGGGTGTTATATCATGTGGTTAGAGTCACATGATACTGCACGTGAATAATATCATGTGTTCGTGATCATGTGGTATGGTTCACGTGATTTATGCATTTCCTCCAAGTCTACAACTTGCTTCTACTTATATATTCTTCTTGCCTACTTCGCCTCCTCGAGCTTCAACCACTCCTGGTAGAGCTTCTCTTGCTGCTGATATTGCTTCATCAATTTTTTCTTCATGCTCTTGGTCACTTCCTCTCCTGCCTTGTCCTTAGTAGGAAGTCCAGCCTCATCCCATTCAGAGTACAATTCGGCGTTTCTGAACATGTCCTTGGGGTTGACCTTCATCTTGGCCAATCTTTCCTGCTCCTTCTTGGCGTTGGCCTCTTGTTGCTGCTTCTTCTTCTTTTCCTTTTCAGCCAAATTTCTCTCCTTTTCCTCTTGTTGAGCAATTAACTGCTGCTTCTCTTGGTCGTTAAGGAACTTGACCAAGGCAGAGCCGTCAGGTCTGTCGTCCAAAGAGACTCCCAAATTGACCAATTCTTGTCTGATGGCATCGGTAGCCTTCAAGAATGCAGCGCTTTCGGACTTGTTAATGGCCAAGTTTCTCACAGTGTCACGGAATTGTGAGAATGACTTGACGTATGGAAGGGCGACATCTTCTTTGGAAGCTCCAGAGTCTTCGGCCCCGTTGGAATCGAGCCAGCCTAACTTATCGGCTCTGGCCTCGAAACCCAAAATATTCAAGATCTTCACAATCCAATTAGTTACCAGCAACACAACTTCAATGCGCAATTCTGTTTGACCGGTGGTGGTCTCTTGTAAGTAGAGGTTGGTCTTGGTCACCAAGTCTTGGATAACTCTCAAAGCTTGGGCAGTGGACAAATTGTCACAGAATGCATTGTGAGTCTCGGTCTGGGCGGAGGCCAAGTCGTCGTAGAGTTGCTTCTCCTTTGGTCCCACTCTCTTGGAAATGTACACACCCTCGCTCAACTTGTGCTTGTAGTCGTTGTTCAAGGCTCTGACCACAGTAAAGAATTTCGAGAGCGAAGACTCCACCGACTTGACTTCTTGAATCAAGCTGTCCTTGAAGTCGAGAGGCTTGTCCCAAGAGCTCAAGGCAAAAACCAACCGCAATTGTCTGCTGGTGAAGTCATTGAGCGCCTGGTCTATGGTGATGAAGTTCTTCAAGGATTTGGACATCTTTTGACCCTGGATGTGCAAGTGGCCGTTGTGAAGGAAATAATTAACCCATTGCTTGTTGTTGAAGTAGGCCTCGGATTGTGCCAACTCGTTGTCGTGGTGAGGGAAGCACAAATCCACACCACCGGAGTGGATATCCATGGTCTCTCCAGTGATGTCTGAAGCCATGACAGAACATTCGATGTGCCATCCTGGTCTTCCTTCGCCCCATTGCGAGGTCCAAGCTGGCTCTCCAGGCTTGGAAGCCTTCCACAAAGCGAAATCGGCTGGGTTCTTCTTGGTGGATTGTCCAGTACTCAAAGAACCTTCACCGTCGTTGATCAACGACATATCGCCCTTGTTCCAGGGCTGTAACTTGGCGTACTCGTGCTCGGGGTGGTTCTCGAACTTGGCGGTATCAAAGTAGACCGAGCCGTCGCTGGTGACGTATCCAAAGCCATTCTGGACAATCTTGTCGACAAATGCAATGATATCGGGAATGTACTCCGACACTCTGGTAGTGATGGTGGAGGGCAACACGTTCAACCTGGCCATGTCCTGGTCGAAACGTCTTTCCCAGTACATGGGCAACTTTCTGAAGATGGAAGGGTCGTTGACCTGAGAGCCGTATCTCTTGTCCAAAGAAGGCACCGTGACGTCCTTGACATTGGCCAAAAAGGCATCAAATTCGGGCGATTTTGCATAGATCACGGAATGGGCTAACTTGGCCGCCGTTATGTACATGGGAAACTTGGGCTTGTCCTTGGCGATGGCCTGGATGTCGACCTGAGCAGTCCAGGGAAGAAACTCCGACTCTACACTGCCGGAAAACTCGGGCAAGTTCTTGGAAACGTACTCGTCCAAGTAGGTCTTGGTCTCGGAGACCAATTCTGGCGACAACTGGGCGTGTTTCTTCAAGATCTGCTCTTCAAACAAGTACTCCTGGCGAGCAGCGATGATGATCTTGTCATCAATATCGGTGACGTTCTGGATGAAGCGGACGTTGTAACCGAAGTAGTCTTGTAATATTCTTCTGCAGAGATCGGACGACACGTAGTTTCTGGCATGTCCCATGTGGGAGTGGTCGTAGACCGTGGGTCCACAGCAGTACCATGAGATGTGGCCTGGCACGATGGGAACGAACTCAGTCTTGGTTCTGGTCAAGGAATTGTAGATTTTCAAAGCAGGTTTGGAAGTGGGAGGCTGAGGAGGGAACCATTGCGGTTGCTGAACAGACTTCTTGACAGTGGTCATGACTAGGGAGCGGGTAAAGGCGAGAGTTCTGCAACCAAACATGTGGACACATGTAGTGAGAAGCGGCCAGTAGTGCGAGTGCTACCCGGTGCTGGCGACAGCTAGCGCGAGAATAGAGAGAAAACGAGAGGAAAAGGGCGAAATAGGGAGAAAAAATAGACCGAGCTAGGGAGAGATAGTGGGCAGTGGGGCGAGTGAATGGTGTGAGACATGCAAATTAGCGAGAGCTACTTCGTGCGAGATGAGCGAAATGAGCTACAGAAAGAGAGAACTAGCGAGAGATGAGTCTAGTGGAGATGGGGCAAAATCAGCTGTGGAGGAAGATGAAACAGGGCGGTTTCGGGCTCAGAAACCAGAAAAGCGGGTGAAGGGTCCATTTAAACGGCTCCATTCAAAGATACCTCGAATGTAGAGTAAATTTGTTGCACATTTAGTGTAGTTTGGTTCAGAAAGCTCGGATGATAGAGTCTCATGAGAGGGCCGCAATTGCGAAATGAGTCAACTTGCTTCTACAAAGTATGGAATTAAGCTGAGGTCGCCTTTCCCATTTCTACACGATGAAGGGCACATACAATAGGAAATAGGCTTCTGGGAGCGGTTCATTTGGTGAATTAGCGAGGCGCTAATGAGTCTGTCTGTCTTAATACTGCGATGAGATCAAGTAAGGCACAAGAAGCTTTCAGTTTTCAGTGTCTTTCACCAATTTCCAATCCTGTCTGTGCAAATATCACTACTAGCAGCATTGGGTTCTCACTAACCTCACGATTTCGACTTTCCCCCTCTCTTACACTCTACTCCTCTTATCTATACCTCTCTATCTCCTCTCTCACAATGCTACACTGTAGAAGCCACAGCCATTGAAGTGCTCGTCTAACTAGGGCCACACCTGGTGTCCCTACATACGATTCTCCACGCGTCCTACTGGCTTGTGTCTACTGCTCCTAAATTTCAACCACTATTTCACCTCATCTCATGTTCTCGTTTCTCTTCTATTACTCTCTTCAATTACTCTCTTCTTGTTAGTATATCTCAGACGGAAATTGGTCGCATGGCATGAGCCCACTAATGAGACCGGCGAGTCTCGTGTAACCCACTCTAGAACGCAAATTATAAGTCATCATAAAACATACCGTTATAACATAGACTGGCTCGAACAACTAGTCTCGTCTCTGTCTGAGACTAGTGCTAATAATGCTATGAATGTACCATTGAGTCCTGGGCAGTGCTAAGAGTCCGCAATTATGTCTATTCAGATCTAGAACCCTCTAATCCGTCTCTATTGATGCAATTGCGTCTGTCTCTCTAGCTCTTCTCCATTTCCACTATATCTCTTACTATTAACGCAGCTCGCACTGTATATATACTGGGAACTAGGGCTCGAGCCCTAGACATTTTGAGTGTACACGTGATGTTCATTCCTGCACACACCCGCGGAGGCCGGGTAATGCGCACTCCAATGTCGCAGCTCCAGGCCTACCATGAAAATTTTGTAAAGTTATCTTTTTAACTTGTTACTAGTTGAATAACCAGAGTATACGATGTCTACATACACCACCGTTAAAGCTTCCAACTGGAGATTCGTTGAATTGGGCCGTGTTGTCCTCATCAACAACAAGGACTTGGCCACCATCGTTGAAATCATCGACCAAAAGAGAGTATGTACCGATTCCCGTCCCCGGTGAAATATGTGAAAAATCGACCATCCCATGCCGTCAAGGCCACCAAACAAGATTCCATCCATGCTTCGCCACCAGAGACTTCCCCAATACCATTTGAACCCTTACTAACATCTAGGTTTTGATCGACGGTCCAAAGATCCAAAGACAAGCCATCGCCTTGGCCAAGGTTGTCTTGACCCCAATTGTCTTGCCAAACTTGCCAAGAGGCTCCAGAACTTCCACTGTCACCAAGAAGTGGGCTGCTGCCGAGATCGACTCCAAGTGGGCTGCCACCTCTTGGGCTAAGAAGTTGGACTCCAAGCAAAGAAGATCCAACTTGTCCGACTTCGAGAGATTCCAAGTTTTGGTCTTGAAGAAGCAAAGAAGATTTGCTGTCAAGAAGGCTGTTGCCAAGGCTTAAACATCGAAGAATATCCACTATTGATAATCATCATTCCATTTACTTATATGTGTATTCTAGCTTCTAATAGGGAATCATAGTTAGGTCTTCTTTAATGTTCACGTCCACATCGTAACTGTGTAGGCAGCACCACAGTTCAGGTGTGGAATGTGCTGGTATCGGCAGATGGGAGTGCATCCTTCGATATCTGGGCCTAGTGCACTTTTGTACATATATCAATATAAGTCCATAGAGAGGACCGAGTGTAGGTATGCCTTATCTGGCATGTAGTTGTTGATATAATAGGAGAAACGGAAGCAATTTTGCTTTTCCGATTCAATAAGAAGCTTCTTCCACACTTTTAATGATGCTTAACTAGCTCAAATTGGTAAGTGCAAAGATGATGCTGTTTGATGTAAGTAATATACAGAAAAGGAAATTGAAAAAAATTACTTAGGTATATTGGGGTGTTTAATTCCTCTCTGTTCGTGGGTTGTCCTTTGTGTGAGTTCTCTGATTATATCGTCTTTTCAGAAAAACATATACGTAAACGGTGACATATGAAAATGAGCAAATAATTTGTTAAGTTAAACTATAATAAAATCAAGCTTCTATTATTTCCTAATGAACAAGTTGACGTCAATATACCTAAACTCTTCCAAACTACAAATAGAGTTGCAACAATAAACCTAAGCATCCATGGCTGTTGATTTGCTTATTTCCTGATAGTAAACACGCCTGTTACTCATAAGTCATAATTTTACCAATTTGTTGCAGATTTTTAAACATTTCCAACAGCCAAATGAAAATTTATTTTAGGTATTTACTTTAAAGCCACATTTATATTCCCTTTCTACTACTCTCGTTACACTAGAATATATTCTAACTATGTACGTCACACTCAATGTGTCCTAGCACTATCTATTTACAAGAAAACTACTTCTTAGCAGCTAAACTCTTCTCGTGTTCCTCAATCAACTGTCTTTGCAATTGAGGAGCACATTGGGCGTACTTCAAGAACTCCAACGAGAACTCTCCCTTACCCTGAGTACAAGCTCTCAAGGCGGTGGAGAAACCGAACATAGAATTCAAAGAACATTCGGCAGTAACGGTAAAGTCATCATTGGAGTTGACCGACTCGTTAATCATACCTCCCAACTTATTAATTAATCCCATAACACTTCCCTGGAATTCCATAGGAGCGTTGACTTCGACAGACATAATAGGCTCCAAAATCACTGGTTGGGCAGCCAAGAACGCCTGTCTAAAAGCACCGTAGGTGGCAAGCTTGAAAGCCAATTCCGAAGAATCCACAGTATGGGTAGCACCATCGTTAACGTGCATGTGGACACCCAAAACCTTGTGTCCGATCAAAGGACCCTTCTCCAAGCAGTCTTCGAAACCCTTGGCACAGGCCAACAAGTACTTTTCACTGATCTTACCTCCAATGATGTGTTGAGAGAACTTGTTCAGGTTACCTTCAATGGCGGACATTTCACCCATAACTCTACCAAATTGACCAGCACCTCCAGATTGCTTCTTGTGGGTGTAGTCGAAGGTAGTGGGGACAGTGATGGTCTCACGGTAAGAAACCTGGGGCTTACCGGTGACACAGTCAATTCCATACTCTCTCTTGATTCTCTCGACGTAAATTTCCAAGTGCAATTCTCCCATACCACTGATAACGGTTTCCTTGGATTCACTGTCGAACTTGACTCTGAAAGTAGGGTCTTCCTTCTGGAATCTGTTCATGGCCTTGGAAAACGCACCGTTATCCTTGGACTTGGGGGCAATACTCAAGGAAATGACCGCTTCTGGAACAAACATGGAACTCATAGCAATCTGCTTTTCACTGTTGACACCAATAAAAGTGTCACCAGAAGCACAATCGATACCGAAAGTAGCACAGATCTCACCAGATCCAATTTCGTCAACATCTTCCATATCGTTGGAGTGCATCTTTACCAATCTGGAGACCTTGACCTTCTTTCCGCTCTTCAAGTGGGTGATGTAGCCACCCTTCTTCAATTTACCCTGGTAAACTCTGATGTAGGTCAACTGGCCGTACTTGCCTTCTTCCAATTTGAAAGCCAAACCGACAAAAGGAGTGTTAGAAGAAGGAACCAAGTTGACTGGCTTTTCCTCGGCACCTTCGCCTTCAGAAACGTCCAAACCTCTGTTGAGAATCTCGTTGGGCTTGGGAAGGTAGTCAACAATAGCGTCCAAAACAGGCTGGATACCCTTGTTGGCAAGAGCAGAACCCATCAAAACAGGAGTGAATTTTCTGGCAATAGTGGCTCTTCTGATAGCATCCTTGATCTGGTCGGTGGTGGGCTCTTCACCCTCCAAGTACAAGTCGGCAATTTCCTCGTCCACATCGGCCAAGGTCTCGATCAAAATGGCTCTCTTTTCCTCGACAATTTCCTCCAAGTCTTGGGGAACCTTGTCTTGTCTGATAATTTCACCGTTGGCACCCTCGTTGTACAAGGCAACCCTGTCAATAATGTTCACAACACCCTTGTGATTGTCCTCCAAACCAATAGGCACCTGGATAGCGGCAGCTGGAATCTTCAATTTCTGGTTAATCATGTCAAGCACCTTGAATGGGTTGGAGCCCATCCGGTCCATCTTGTTGATGAAGGTGATTCTGGGAATATTGTATCTACGCATTTGTCTGTCGACGGTAACGGTCTGGGATTGGACACCGGAAACGGCACAAACCACCAAAACAGCACCGTCCAACACTCTCAAGGCTCTTTCCACCTCAATGGTGAAATCAATATGGCCTGGAGTATCAATGAGATTGAAGTTGTAGTCCTTGTTGTCCTTGGTCCAAGAACAGTAGGTGGCAGCAGATTGAATGGTGATACCCTTTTCTCTCTCCAACTCCATGTGGTCCATCTTGGCACCCACTGCATCTCTACCTCTGACTTCGTGGATGGCCTTGATTCTACCGGTGTAGTACAATACTCTCTCGGTGAAAGTGGTCTTACCCGAGTCGATATGGGCCGAAATACCGATGTTTCTCATGCGGTCGAGTTTGGCCAAATCCTCCTGTGGCAAGGTCGAGTTAAGCTCATCGATGATAGCCTTCTCTTCTTCGTAGGTAGTTGGCTGGGCCTTCAACGCGTCACTTTTCAAGAACGAAGTGGTATGGAAGGTGCTGATTCTGTTAGACAACGGTCTGGCGACAGCTCTGTTGACTGCCCTGAGTCGGGAGAGGTTGAATAGACCCATGGTGGCTAGAGTATAGAAGAAGTGAAATTTTTCAGATCTTCTCATAGTGTTGATTACGTAATCAAAGTGCATTAGCCCAGGTATACGGATGGCATGGGGAAAGGCATACAAGAGTAGTATAGCATGAAGCATTCCATTTCCCTCAAGTATTGAACCAGATTTAGTTTAAATTGTTATGGTCCTTCAATTTATGACTGGAGCGAAATTCAGAAATAGCTCGAAATCATGTGGATCAAATATTGTAGTCTTTTGAAGTTTCCCACTTACATATTTATTCTAAATTAGATCCTTCCAAGAGTTTGCCTTAGTATTAGGATTGAAGGTTAAGAACTTGTAGAAGAGAATTTTGTTTCTTTACTATACGATATTACATATATATGTATACTTCAGACTTATTGGATTTCTGAAATAATAATATATTATTGGTGAGTGCCTTTTGCAATTTCGAGGTAGGATAGACAAGATTAACTCAGTGATATCAATATCGAGCAAAACCAATTTCAACCTGAATATATGACATGCCTAACTCAAAAAATTAAGTGTACAATATTTACTTCTTCAATAGAAGAGCAAGTTCCAAAACGCATAAATATCCAAGTTCAACACTTTCATCTACTCTACATTCCTCAAATATCAAACATAGATTACTTTCACTCTAGCTCGTGATTACTACCTTCTTTGTACACTCTATTATCCTCTAAAACGATCAAACAGCGACCTAACAAAAAATAGTGGTGGAATTGAAGTATTGGGGCCACAGTTAGACTAGTCTCTGGGCTTCACGGGACCGAGTCCGTTGACGTTTCTAAACATCATGACTCCCTTGGCGTCGGCCTTGTCATCGTCAACAAACTGGCACATTCTCATGCACTTCCACAAGGAGTACCACATGCTCTCGCCCTCGTAACGGTAGTGCTCGCCCATGACCTTCTTGATGGCCTCAGTAGCCTCTCTGCCGTGATAGAAGGGGATTCTAGAAACATAGTGGTGCAACACGTGGGTCTCGATGATGTCGTGGAAAATGTGTTGGCCAATGAAACCGAAGTTTCTGTCGATGGTGGCGGCAGCGCCTCTAGCAAAGGTCCACTCATTGGAGTTGTAGTGGGGCATCGAGGGGTCGGTGTGCTGCAAAAAGGTGACAAACACCAACCAGTGGTTAACCCAGCACCAAGGCATGAACCAGTTGACAAACATGGAGAAGAAGCCGAAGTTCTTGTACCATTGGTAGACCATGGTAAAGGTCAAGCCAATACCGATGTCACTCAAAATAATGTACCAGAAGTGGTGCTTGTCAAAGACAGGAGACTTGGGGGCGTAGTGGGACTTGGCGATCTTGGAGTAGCCGGGGTAGACCTGGCCAGTGGCGTTGGTGGCCAAGTACAACTGCAAACCTCCCAATTGCTGCAAAATCAACACAGTCAAGGTCCAGATAGGAGACTCCTCCATGACGTCGGCGATCTTGGACTTGCCCTTGGCCTCGGCGTACTCCTTCTTGGTGTAAGGAATGAACACCATGTCCTTAGTCATGTGGCCGGTGGCCTTGTGGTGCTTGGCGTGCGAGAACTTCCACGAGAAGTAAGGGACCACCAAGTATGAGTGCAATACCCAGCCAATAAAGTCGTTGAGGCCTTGGTAGTCGGAGAAGGCACCGTGGCCACACTCGTGGGCCAAGATCCACAAGCCGAAGCCAAAGAGACCCAAGGCGTACGAGTAGGTCATCCACAAAGCACCTCTGACGGCGGTGCTAAGGGTCTCGTGGTCGGCGATTTGCACTGTGGGAATGAACTTCTGGCCAACGTAGCCGATGACCAACATCAGCGTCACGTCACGGACGACGTAGCCGAGCGATCTGACCAACAGGCGCTCGTAGCAGTGCTTGGGAATGGCCGAGAGAATGTCCTTGATGGTGTAGTCGGGCACCTTGAACTCATTTCCGTAGGTGTCGATGGTGGTGAGATTGGCGGAGGGTGTGGTGGCGGCGACGTACTCCTTGGGAGCTACGGTCACCGACACACCGGAGGCTTGGGTGGCGGACATTGGGGAATAGGGATCGGGGTTTATGTACGCAACTCAGCCAGAAACACGTCTGTTCACACGTCCAGGGTCAAGAAGACAGTAGTTGGTTAAGAGAAAAAACTGGCCATCGCGAAAATTCACTTAAAGTACCACGATGGGCGACGCATGCGGGTAGACGGAACGAGCACATACACACGCGAATGGGGCGCGGATGTCGGGCTGCACTGTCGGCTAGGTGCTCCTTGAGGCTATGGGCGCATGTGGTGTGGGATTTGCCCGAGGGGGACGCCTGGGGGCAGGTTTAGGGGGTACAAATGTAGCGTAGAGCAGGATGGAGGGAAGAGTGAAAAGTGTCGCGTCAGATCAACAATGTAGAGATCGGCCAATGGGAGACGGCCCGAGGGTCAGCAGGGCCGGAAAAGGGGTTGGAGAGGGTGGCGGGGATTGGAAGATGGTAGTCCCCGTTCTAAGAGAGCGATATAGGGGTCTAGGGACGTGAATGGGGCCAAGACGCCGGGAGTGGACCATCTTCACATGGGTCACGTGACCCGGGGTCTGCCCGAACAATAGCCTCTGCATACGGACCACTCGACTCAAACATTACGCCATAGCCCCATTCCAAATGTGGTCTGGGTGAACGTGGACTGATGAAATCCGGTTGAATTTCTTAGCGGATCTGCACACAACGCCTCCAACCTCGGGCCTCTACCACGGGAAGCCGAGTGGGCCTATTGGCTAGAGACGTGTCAGAATAGAAGGGAGTTTGACAGGAGTCTATTTTGACATATATTGGTTGGTACATGGTGTGCCTGCATTTTTAGCATATCTTGCATTTTTCAATTTCATTTTTCATTTTCCATTTTCATTTTTTCTCATTTTTCAGAAACTACCGTTTTTTAATTTTTTTGCAATTTTGCAATTTTGCAATCTGAGATTTAGATCTTGGTTTTACAATTTGGCAATTTTACTCGTGCAGTATTAATTTTGTAGTAGACACTCTGTCCACTGAATCAACTCAACAAGTGACTATGAAGTTGTTGACATTTAATTCAACTGAACCAGTCGAACAAGGGAATCTGAGGTAGCTTAACACTTTGCGGTTAGCTGAATTGCGTAAACAAGTGATCAATAAGTGTGTAGGCCTTTTGCGGCTAACTGAACCTAATAAACAAGTGCTAAGTATGGATTTGAAATTCTCTTAGCATTTCAAATGGGTATCCCTGACGTAAGAGGCACACTGTCGAGGGCCATAATAGACTTTATTGGAAAACAATACGATACAATAAAACGTAGAAATTATAAATAGAATCATTTGACATCAAGAGATCTAAAGAGCAGTGCAATATGAGATTCGCTGAGGACATTTTGGAATATGTGTATGTCGGAGTAATTCAAATAGCGGAAGAGTAAATGTATTCTCTATACACGACATATTTTGACTTACGTACATAAGTATTTCTATGAATTATCTAATGGCCATGAGAAAGTCTATCTTAAATTCCATAATTTCATAACCAACAAGAGAGGTACCTTCAATAGAGGTTTATACACTCTAAATCCCAACAATATGGTTTGTTAGCTACCCCTTGATTAATTTCTCTTTTCAGCCATAACATTAATGGACCTGGCAACCTGGTGAGTTTTGTTGTGGTCTGAAATGAGGTGAGTTTAGTTTTTGTCGAGTCCTAGTAAAGAATCCCAGCTCCGGCTAAGTCTTCATGGAAATCTCCTATAACTTTGCAACGTGATTGATCGAATGGTTTGGGCATTTCAGAAAGAATACACCCCCCAGTCTGAACTTATTTCCCTTCCTGATTTTTGTTGTATTGAATTCAGGATTACGCCCACTAAATTCAATTCAAATATTCATGAAACCAATTCATATCTCATGAACTTTAAATGACTCCCCTCAGCGTTGATTCGGAAACGTTTCTATCTCCAATATCCATGAAGAATGGTGACCCTTCTTTTCTCAGAACTAAGTGGGGCCTTCTCGAGTAAACGAAACCTTAAACGAATCTTAAAAGAAGAGAAACCAAAAACCAGTTAGCATTTTCAATTCAAAAGATTAATTTCGTTTCCAAAGAAGAATTCCATCCACTTGAACAAGTGCCAGTAGGATTAATTTGTATTATTGCCAACCAAACCATTGTCAAGTAGCATTTCTTTCTATCAGTAGACGATTCTAAGAAGCTTTGAACTTGCCTGATTACATCCAGAAAGTCTGATTCAGTCAAGTGAAAATGGGTTATCCTGGCGTTCTTGGATGCCTGAATCTCTGGAAAGCTGATATCTTTCTTTCTACCACGAATAGAGATCCAAGAAAATATCTCGTCTTCCAGAATACGTCTAGTTAGACATATTTCGCCTCGTAGACAATATCGTTGAATCTCGTCTCTAAGGTCCCCGTCAAACTAGACATCTTGGCGATCCTACTTCAGCCATCTAGTTTCACCTTCCCCTGACTTGGAGTGTTCTTCACGAGTCGTCAAAATGTCTCAATCGGAACGATTGGCCTAGTCTAAGCCATGTCAAGTAAAAGAAATAGAGAAGAGAAAAGACAAGACGGTACCAAGTATTCGAGTATTGCCAATGCTGAAGGCTCCAAAATGATGAACAGAACCAGCAGGATTTGCTTCTACTTTTGAAATTCCAGCCAGACCTCCAGGACCTGGGAAATGTCCAGTGATACTGGAGTTGTTGCGAGAATTCGGGGATGCCACAGGCCGAAATAATTCTCCTCCTACAGTTTCAGAGTGCCATAGCAATGACTCCATTCTTCCACGTTATGCCGACTACCCCGGTCTCACAATTTACGAGATTTACCCAAAACAGCTACTATTGGCATCTGTTTTTCACCTTCCTCAATTCCGAGTCCAACCATTTTAGGACATTGGTGATCGTTCTAAGCCCTTTATGGAAGCACCCAATAGAGTGACTAAACTAGGGCATGGCATGTTCACACGACATGCCAGAGATACGAGGCTTTGCCTCGAGCATTCGGCTGCTTATTGCCGTCTACACTCACCCTTTTCCCAGGCCCTTCGCTCCTCCCCCTTATCCACTTGTTCATGTGCATCTAGTCCATCGGAATATCTCGCGACCCTTCCCGAACGGGCAATTCAGGTCTGGCAGTCCAGTGCAACAGAAGGTTGAAACAACCAATGGAAGCTGCCCTGCTTTGACCACAATAGATGTACCGGCGTGTCGGGCCGGATACGACCCTGCACACGTCAATATGGTCAATCTTTGTAGAAACAACACACAGGCAATATCCGTGTCTTGGGAGGTCCCCAAGGCTCGCTTCGCTGTGGCGGAGGTGAAACTTCTATTATGAGCCTGGCGAACAAAGGGAAAATCGCTGCCCCATGTAGCTGTGCTTCTATGTCGGTGGGGTCCAATGCATGCGGTTATGGCCCGTGCTGCGAATTCGCTGCTCCAGCTCTTCAATCTTCACCAGTTGCCCCAAGACGATGCGGGCAACGGATGGGAATCGGACTGGAGGGTGATTTCCGGAGACTCTGCCCCATTACCCAATGGGCGTATTATCAGATTCCGGCCGTTGGCCGGGGGCTGTGGATCTGGGACCGCCCGAGGGTTGCCCCGCAACAGGCTGCCCCGCCACGGCATAGTGGTGGTCTGGCGTAGTAGGACTCTTATACTATTTAGGAAATGCGTGGAAGTATGGTCTTGATCTCTTTTCCTTTCTCAGTCCATATCCGTCGCCACAGACTCGCTTGCACCCATACGCGGGCCTGTCTTGCAGCCTGCCATCCTGCCGGGGCCCGTAGCCAATGATAATTCCAGTCCGCCTCCCCAACACTGGCCATCTTGCCTGTGTAGGCAATTCTTGTCCAGTTCTGCGACAGATCTCGTTCCTTGCATGCGAAAAAAGGGCTTCGGCCTAGTGAAGTGGCTAAACAGAACAGTGGGCCACAGTTGCAAGCAGACCACGCCGGGAACCCCGGCCAACGAGGCCAGCATGCACCTTTCCAGCACCTTTCCAGCACCTCTCCAGCACCCTGAACGCCAGGACCAATTGTCCTTCACGTCAATTGTCTCGCCAGGCAATTGTTCCTGCCGAGTCGCGATTGTAGTCGCACCATCGCTGCTGGTTGGCAGGGCCTCTGCGCCAGCCAGCAACCAAAACAGTGCCCCTCGTAGAGGATCCACAGTGTTGCCCCTTCGGGCCCGGACGCCTCGCCGAACAATTGTCTTCCCCGTGTCCCAGCATCTTCGAAACCCCAAATTGCCCAAAACTGCAGTGGAGCTTGCCTGAGCCTTCGCATTCCTGCCCACAACTGCCTAATCGGGTAAGAGATTTGGAACCACTTACACTGCCGTATCCGGCAATTGTAGAACAAGATTTTGCGTCCAAGACTACTTACTTGGGGCAGTAACAATAACGGCAGGCTCCAAGACTTGCCCAAAGTGGTTATGTCAAGACTTCAGCGTCTGGGTCGCCGCCATGGTCCTGGCCGTCCTGTCCATTATAAATACCTTTGGTGGTCCCCCCATTCTTTCTTCTCATCATCACTCACTCAGTTGACTATCTCCAGCCTTCAACACCTCCACAGCACACACTAATCGTTTTACAATGAAGTTCACTCAAGCCACTTTGCTCGCTGTTCTCGCTTCCTCCGCTGTTGTCGGCGCTGCCCCAGTCAACAACCAATTCGCCTCCGATGCCCTCCTCATCAAGAGATCCGACTTCAACGAAGTCCGCGACCTCTTGTCTGAGCTCCAGACCATCAACTCCAAGAGAGAATTCGCTTCTTCGGAAGAAATGGCCGTTCTCGACAAGAGAGCCGGTGACGTTATCTCCAACTTGATCTCCGCTATCTTCCAATCCGGTATCATCTCCCAAGTCTTCCAAGCCTTGACCTCCAACCCACAAATCCTCTCCTCCGTCGGTGCCATTGCCAAGGCTGCCTTCCAGACCGCCATCCAACAAGCCCCACAATTGTTGTCTGCCATCTGGAACTCCGGTTTGTTGAAGACCATCTTCGACGACTTTGTTAACAACGCCCAATTGAGAGACGCTGTCTTCGCTGCTGGTGAGTCCCTTATCTCTGCCTTGCTCGGCCTCCTCACTGGTGGCTCTTCTTCCCCAGCCCCAGCTGCCCCAGCTCCATCTGGTGCCCCAGCTCAACAAAAGCGTGACTTGAACGAGGACTACCTTTCCGAGAGAGACCTTGCTTCCGTCGCTTCTACCATCTTCTCCGAGATCTTCAACTCCGGCATTGTCCAGAACTTCATCACCTCCATTGAGAACAACCCACAAATCATCACCACCATCCTCAAAGACGGTCTCTCTATTGCTGAGGACTTGTTCTCCTGGGCCAAGTCTTCCGGTTTGTTGGACTCCCTCCTCAAGTCCTTGTCCGGTTCTAGCTCTGGTGTGATTTCCGAGATCGCCTCCTACGCTCAAGGCCAAGTTGGCACCTCCACCCCAAGCTCTGCTGCCCCAGCTGCTGCTGCTCCTGCTGCTACCAAGGCCGCTGCCCCAGCTGCCACTGCCCCAGCTGCTGCTGCTCCTGCTGCCACCGTCGCTGCTTCCGGTTCTGCTGGTTCCAACGGTAACGACATCTACGCTCAATTGGCTGCTCAATACGGTGGCTCCAAGAAGAGAAGAAACTACTAAGTGATTAGCGCACACCATTTTAAGGATGGTCCCTAATGAACTTACGCAATGTCACTACTTTATGATATGGCCCCAGCAAATACCCTCCACATAACAGCCGGATAATCTACTGGCTTCTGGGACTAAATTGGTGGTATTTTGTCTTCTCGTTGCCCGCTGGCACTTGTTTCGGTTTCCAGTCGATTCTGGAACTATTATTTACCTTATTTGGTTTAATTCTCTTTACTTATTATTTATATTGCAATCAAAAGTTAGAAAGATAATTCTTGTAGCAGGACATTGGTGGCTTAGAATATTCGCTTACAAGCTGCAATTACTTATAAGCTTTAAAGAAAGAAGGGTCCTCTCCAACCTTATCTTATGATATTTACCATAGATCACCAAAATCCAGACTTCAGCTGTATCTGGCCTAAACTCCAACCTTTGCAAAAGTCTTTATTCATTTGTATCAGAACTCAGCCTTGATTCTCTTGCAGAAACCCCTACATTTGTGCAAGACCCAAGTCTGATACTCTTGTGAAATTCATTTCTACAAGCCCCTAACTTCGATTCTATTAAAAAGCACCTTCCTATTCTTTTCAATCTGTCAGCAGTCTTCTCTTAGCTTTCCAATATTTCTTTTACTGAATTACCCCCTAAACACAAGTGCTTCAGTATATCAATTCCTGGATATTGGAACTGCCACGAGCACGCCAGCCTTATCTTAACCCCCCAGTGATCCGAATCAACTTTTACGACGAAAGCTACTTCCAAGGTTAAGCACCACTGCAAAATATTTGAATTTGCATAATCTAGTACATTTAAGAAGAAGGACATACACTTCCACTGGAACTCACAATCGTAGTCACCTCACTCCATCCCCTACCCACTACATCAAAGTTAGGATCAACCCATAGTGCCACATCCTTAAAAACCAGGGTTCTAGAATGAATCTGTATACAAGAGTTCAATTGTTTTGAAACGTTGGTGCGTTCGTTCTAGACCTCCTTCACC
This sequence comes from Suhomyces coccinellae, assembly GCA_030565345.1. NCBI lineage: Eukaryota > Fungi > Ascomycota > Pichiomycetes > Serinales > Debaryomycetaceae > Suhomyces > Suhomyces coccinellae. Next base: position 136,937 of record JAJMBP010000036.1, read on the forward strand.
TCATCCCGACATTTGCTACAATTGCGAAATTTACTCCGAATTTAGATGTAAGATTCCCAATTACAGCGATGCTTATGGGGACAAGCCAGCCATGGCCAAGCTCTGGCTTGAATTCCGTGTAGTATCGACATAAGCCCAAACGCACATCCTTCTAATACAAGGGCCAAATACAGAGTATTAACTTATAATGTCAGATTCACTCTATTGTCCCATGCACTTGTACTATTATGTTTCGAAACAAAATGCAAGAACTCACCAGATATTGCGATAATCGTGCCATCCCAGCCCTGCCCATCAAAGGGCTGGACATCTCATTCCCTTTGTGAGTTCACATAATCTTGTTTATCCGTTTGGAAAAGCAAATTCGAATGCTCTAGGTCATATGGGTGGTAGATAGGTGACAAGGTGTTTTTCCGTTTGGAAATTACCAAGAACATCCCAAAATAGATTACACCGCATATGACCTGGGATACAAAGAAAGGCGGTTGATTCTTTAAGCCCAGTGCAAGAGGGATGCTCTGCTATGGTGCCGTAGAAAATTTGACCAACTACATGTGTGAAGTCAAAGTCTACATGTACGATATCCTTGTAAATATCAACTTTGTCTCCAAAATTTTCCAACTTAGAGCATAGGACCCTTGGTGCCCAATCCACAAACTTCTCTAAGACTTTGAAACAGGATGGGTTTCCATGCGCTTGTAGGGCAGTAGAATGCTTGGGGCGGATTTATCCCAGATATCTAAACCTAGAACGATTCTGATAGATGGTGTGGTTGTTGAAAAATTTGGAACCCTTCAGAGGCACAATGGTGCAGTAGTAATGGGGTGATAATAGAGGGAAGAGAGATGTTTGAAGGTGTGAGATACTCAAGCTTCACTTGACAACTATGGACAGATTAAAGGCGGAAGGAGTATGCTCCAAAAACTCGGGATTGAGCTCAGCGCTTGAATAATCCCCTGTATATATCCGTTCAAGTTAGTAGAAGTGTTCTAGCCTCGATATTTCCCCATAAAGTAGTAGGCCGGAGTCTCCAGTTTAACTTTGATATCGCGGTGGAGCCTAACGCAAAATATAGCTAACCAACATGAATAAATATTATATGAGAGAAGGACGGGATCGCATGTTGGCTCGATGCCAGGAGAAGGTACATCGAAGGAGATGTCGAAGCTGTAGGCACTTCAAGAACTCGGGATTCGCGTTTAATTCTAATGACGACTTAGGGTCGCTAGAAATTTCAAAGGTAGGGGCAACCGAAAAATGCAGGTGGGATCATTTTACCCAAGCTACTGAATCCCTTGTGGAGCAGGAACGCCGGGGAATGCAAGTTGTAGATTTTTCACCAGAAAATATGTCTGCCACACGAGTGGTAGCCTTTTGAAGTTTTGAAAATCAGGTAATAGGAAAGCATGCAATTAAGAGGTTTTGGGAAGTTATGGGCGAAAAATTAATCAAGTTTCCAACGGTACATCTTGGAGGGGTGTAGAGGAGCCCCCAGACGTTTAGATGCAGCAGGGCCAAAAATGACGACAGCTGGCGTAATAGCCAGGTGGCTGAAGTGGCCCATGCAATTAGACAGGTAGTAGAGGTGCCATCGGGAAGTTATAGCGATTTTCTTCGAAATCGAGACTAACAAGTCACTTAAACAGAGAAGATGGCTTTAGCGATACAAGTCGCCATGCATCAATGAAGAGGCTGGAACGCCTAAAACCACACCACCTCAGACTTCGGCATTTTCACCTGGTTAGCGTACTACGGGGTTTGTGACCCTCGAAAAAACACACTTAGAGAGACGCGCTTGACAAACACGCTGAAAGGTCTACTTGGATGGTGATGCATCCTGAATGCCACATTCCAAAAATCCATATTGGAACCTGCTGGAATGTGCACTCTGGTGTTGGCAGAAACGCACTGCAGTGCTTCACCCATTCGAAAGAACCACACTGCCCTGCGCACTGCACATACTGTGGGCTGCAGCGCAAGCTGCACCTACTACGCCATACCCGTAATGTACGCTGCACCCGCATGCAGCGCCCACCCACTGCATGCCATTATGCCCAATCCACCCCAATCCACAACTGCACATCCCTGTCTATTTCACTTGCACCACCTCCACGACCACCACCACTTCTTGTCTAAGCCGGAGCACAGCCACATCTCCCCAAGCCATGTTGTTATTATTGCCCATCTGGTCCCTGTGTCACTACATTCCATGGACCGCCAGGGCACACCTGCCTGGGAGCCAAAAAGCCTACGGATAATGTTAAACTCGGAGACGAGACTTCGGAAAATCAACTGAATTGCAGTGTCTATGATCGATAAGGCGCAACCTCAGCGCACGGGAGTTGAGTTAGACGAGGCTTGCCTATGCGGTAGTGGCCTATTCTTCGCAATGTTGCAACCCAGCGCCCTACAGTCGCCTTAAACGCGTCCTTCATTGGGTTAGTAAATAAACAGGGCACCAGTCACGGCATTCCCGGCGGATGCTGCTCGCTGTGTTGCTTGAACGTAATGGCTTGTACGCGTCTTTGGGAAGCTGGCAATAGTGGTTGCAGGAGGCACCAACAACCTGCTCTGCGCTTCCACACATGGCCATGCCCGGCAGGTGCATGGCGCACGTCAGCCACGCGCAGAAAAGCTGCCATCGGCTGAAGTGAAATGCATTTCATTCTGCCTCTGCGTGCAACTGCGAGTATCTGCCAGGGTATTTGGGGTCTTTCCACCAGAAGAAACTTCCACCACGCCAGGGTCGTGGAACCGTAGGTTTGCTGTAATCTTCGTTGGTGTGGGCAAATGCCTTTCCGATCTGCGGATCTGTCACTAAACTTTAGAGTTTGTACAGGTGATTACTCCGGGTACATCGATCGTGAAAAAGCGATGTCAGGTGAAATTCGGATCGCCGGCGAAAAAGACAAGACCCTGCGCAGGAAGCGGCCTCTGGCGCAACCTGCGCTATGCATGGCATATTGGCCCAAACAGGAGCAACAACATGGAGAGATAGGTGAAATGGGGTGAAAAGTCCACGGCACACTGTGGAATGAAATCTGGGGACCTTCGGTCGCAGAAGAGCCGTGCGAAGAAAATGGAGCAACCGCGATGGTTGACGGGCCGCCGTCAAGCTCGATGTTGGGTACACGAAAACCAGCAAGACTAAGAGTCGGTGTGGTCTAATTGGGCTCTTTAGAAAATAGAGCATGCATGTGGAGGAACTTCGGCACCCACACGCTCGCAATCCGTAGCTGAGGCGACGCCCAATATTATGCAGCTGGGGCAGCACGATGCACGCCATTGCAGCATGCTGCAGGTTTGAAGGCTTTGCAGGCTTCGCAGGCATAGTCGGGTGCATATCCACCGGGCGTTGAAGCCCCTCTAGGACAAAGAGCATATGCCCCTGTTCCACCACGACAAAGGACACTACAGGTTCGTATTGGGTTATTTTTTTCGCTTCATGAAATAGGGTCCCAATTGCCGCCCGCGCTGAGCCCCAAACTGCCAGGTGGAATGGGTAAGCTGTTAGCCTCCGAACTGGCGAGTGCGCACCACGCATTATCGCTTTCAATGCACCTAGGCCACCTCGAAATGGCCTGATGTATAAATAGTGGTGCCATTCCGGGGTAATACACACAATCAGCTCCATATCCAAATCCCTTATAAACATGTTGTACGCATTAGCTACTCCCGGTTCAGCATTCAAGCCCTCGATGAAAAAAGTCTCTAACACCTGGAGATTGACCAAGTTCAAACTGCTCTACCTCGAAAAGGGAGGTAGTCCCAACAGCTCCAGCGCCAGCTCGGCCAGAAGCAGCACCAGTTACGACAGCAGCAACTTGTCCATGGATTCACATGATGTTAGCTCTGGCATCGACCCGGCTAAGGAGTACTTTGTGTTCTAGGCGACCAGCAAGTTTGCGGCTGGACAGTTGCCAAACAATTCAACCACCACTCCAACAATTGCAACTGCCCTGACTACTAGTCTGTGGCCAATTATTATTTTGAACATTATTCACACGGTGGATCATCAACCAATTGCACGGGCCATTATTCCTTATTGCTTACCATCTATTATTGAATTTTCACAATGTGCACCTACCCTCCACTCCTTCCTCACCACCGCTGCCTGCACACATTCCACCAGCACCCAAACATCCCACCGGCTTCCTGCCCCAGTTCCTACACCATAATCAATCTGCCAAAGCTCGGCTGGCCCAGATAGGCTAGATCTTTGCTCCGATGTGGACTGGCAGAATCCGACCCCCAGCTCGTCACTTGCCATTTCCATTTAGTGTCACCGGTACCCAATCGACCCGACCCGACAAGCCTCAATCTTCAATGACCGGAACCCTATTGTGGATGCCCGTCGACATTGTGCCAATTTTCATTTCTCTAGGACTGCGATATTCACTGGGGTTACGGTTTTTTGATGGCAGGGTTATTTACAGAAGCATGCGTCTGCTGGGTTCTATTTTACGAGGCTCTGTTCAGAACCGTCGGGCGACAAGGCACTTTTGTGCCGGTGCAACATTAATACCCTGGAAGCCCAGCTTCCGCCCATTCCCACAACAGGAACCCAGCAGCGCCTCGCTAAGCTTTGACGTGTGTCTTTGCCCCGACTGTATAGAATCTTAATAAAATACTAGCCAAGGAACAACTCGGTAGTGCCGTTGGGGTGCAGGGTGCAGGAGAGGTCGGTCATGTGCATGCGAGGGTATGTGCAGCATGCAGGCGCTTGCCCAAGCGAGAGCCCCGAGGTGCAGGAGCATATGCGCCACCCGCATCCGGAGCTTGAACAAGCTACATGCATAACCAGTACTGTGGTAGGTGAAGGCCGTGATGATACAAGCGTATTCCACTAGAAGAGCGTGACAATAGACGGCAGTTGCTCCAGTGCCAACGGCCGGCTGTCAAACGTGGAACTGATTCCGTCCTATATTTAATTAATAATTACAATAGAAGAGCATTGACAAAGACATAGACTCACAAGAAAACAAATACAAGCACCTAAAAACAAATACGCAATTTGACTAATGCAATTTATCAACTACGTAATTGAAAAATGCACCATTTTTCACTCCGTCCACCCTCTGACGATTTCATTTCCCCGTTGTGCTCCAACACCTTTTCATCCTGCTCCTTTGCACCTCTCTCTCCCCCCCTGTTCCTGCTACACTCCGCCCTCTCTCTGGCTGCATCCACGCCACATCACCACATCCACCATCACCACCACTGTACGCACGCCATCACCAGGACTTCCACTGCCTGTCCACCGTTTCATGCCGACCCAAAAAAATACACCCAGGCCCTATTGCGCAACTGCGCATTGACGGGGCCCCCTGTATTGTCCTAACCGACAACCAAAGGCTATTGTCCGAGCCCAACTAGTGGATGTCTCGCTTTGCCCCTCGCCGTTGTATTGTTTAGGCCACGGCAGTCGCCTCTATCATCACCACTTGCATCACCCACAACGTCACCACCACCACGTTGTTGAAACTGAGCCCTTAACTCAACGCATCTCCAGATAATAGTCGCCGTTGTCCCCAGGTTGTAGGGGCTATAGTTGCCCCGTCGTGTACCTGGCGGCCGCCTCATTGGTGGAAAGTGGGTGTCAGATTGGGGAATAGTGGGCGATGAGATTCGGGAATATCACCACTTCAATGGGCGCAAAGGCACAGGACGGGGCATGTGTGCGGCCGACTAGTTTCAGGGTATTTTTTGGGGTCGCAATAATTATGCCATGCATGGAAGGTCTTTCAGAAATGCTATTTGGCCCAAGGCCGGTGCTATATATGGTTTATATATGGATTAGTAAGTTGGCAGTGGTGATGGGTAGTTATTTTTCTGCCGATGGCTTGGAAATGCAGCTAGGGGGTGGCACTCGACCCTTCCGAGTAGTCCTCGTCAATGTGTTTCTCGGCGTTGGAGGGGTCCCATGTTGCACTTGGCACGCTTAAGCCGCCCCGGGTGCCGGCGCCAGGACGGGGTCCAAGTGCGGGCTCGTGGTTGCGGCGATCTCTCTCGTGCTCTCTCCATCTCTTCATCACAATGTTGGACGACTCGAAAACACCCTCGTCGTCACCGTGGCCACCCTTGTCGCCCTGAATCACTCGGGTCTCTCCCCAACTGAAATCGTCGAATTTCCAGTATGCGTACACTGGCAACACAAAATTCCAAATGGGCAAGGCAATAAGATAGATGAAGAAGTAGATAATGTAGGATAACGACGACACTGTTATCACAATCAAGAAACCGGGGAGACCAAACACAATGGCCAAAAGGACCAATGAAATCACAGGCGTAGGCTTAGACACAATGGCAATAATAATAACGTAAATGGTAAAACAGATGGCAGCTGGCAACACTAAGGTACCGACCAAATCAATAAAAACCACAAACTGCATGGAAAAACAGAAAGTACCACACATATCCTTAACCAAAACCAACTCCATCAAGTTGTGAATTGTGGAGTTAATCCAACGACGACGTTGCGACAATAAAACCTTGAAGCTGTCTGGGACAATAGTCTTACAAGCAGCCTTGGAAACGAAAATTTGCTTTCTCTTGGGGAAGGTTCTCAACATCAACGAGGAAAGGAAACGATCCTCACCCAACAACAACAAGTTCTTTTTGTGCATAGTGTCGACAACATTATCAGAGTATCTTTCGACAACGTCTGGATTGGACAAAATTGGCACCCAGTATCCGTCATTACCCTTTGGAGCCTTGATACGGTACATACAGAAACAACCAGGCAAACAGGTGACACTACCAAAGATAGATTCGAAAGCCTTACCTTGATGGTGAGAAATATAGTACTCGAAAACTTGGATGGTGGTGACCCAGGATGTTGCCTTGTTGGCAATCTTAGTTTCACCACACAATCCCATGATTTCAGGGTCTTTGACCATTTCTGCCACCATATGTGACAAACTATCAGGGTAAACCTTCGAATCAGCATCAACCATTAGAACGACCTCGTAGAATTCTGTCATGAGACCGGTCACACGCCAAATATTGTTCAACAAAGCGTATTCCATCTCGGTCATTCTTTCGTCAAACATAACTTTTTGCAAAAAGGACATCAAGATAACTTGAGAATCACGCTTACCTCTGTTACCAGGCTTGGCCGAGCCAGCTTCTTCAGGGGAACCACACTTGACAATAGTAATAACAGGGACTCTTTGTTGCTTTTCAGGTGGAACAGTGCTGTCATCATACTTGTAGAAACCAGAATAGATCTTGGCCATGTTGTGACGCTTAGAACCTTGGGCCACAGCAACATAAGAGTGTGGTTGTACTTCATCCTGAGGAATTGCGAAATCCGACATCATGCTCAAAGCGATATCAGGTGTGCTCTTGTCGTTACCTGAACCCATGATGATACCGTCACAAACGATAAGAATCATCTTGTGAGAGTTGGGGTAGTCAGTGGTGGCAATGGAATCCAAGGTGGTCCGCAAACCATTCTCATCTTCAGAGTAACAAGTGACAAGACAAATGGCATGAGCTAATGGAAAATTGAATGGTTGGTACTCTACTGGAGGTTGAGGGACAACATCTGGGTGAATGATATCCGCAGACAAACTGTTGACATGGTACTCTTCTTCATAGGCATTGAATGGATTGTAAGACATTGGCCTGTTCAACAAATCAGAAGAAGAACCGTGGTCGTTCAAGTAAAGAGTCGAAGTTCTAGTACCACTGTTTTTCATACCATTTCTCTTGGAGTTGTTGCCGAGAGTTGCAGCTTGAGTGCACATAGTGGTATACTTGAAGTTCTTGGACAATTTTTCGGGATTATCGTAGTATTGGGACAATTCAGGAGCATTCAACTTGGTATTAGCTCTAATGAAAACACTCTGTCTGTTGGTCTTAGAAGATTTGTAGTTGGCTCTAGCCTTAACAGGAACTTCTTTCATAGCCGAAACAGGATTTTCTTTGGTGTCACCCCAGTTGTCAAGGTCTCTGTTTCTCTTAGCCCAAGACTTTGCATCCATGGTGCTGACACCCTGTTTTCTGGCCACGACCCATCTGTAGTAACAGGCGACCAAGAATCTGGCGACGACAATAGCCAAGACAAAAACCAAGGAGAAGTACAAAACGACACTGGAGGCAAGGCATCCAATAGTGTCCGAGTCGATGGTACCAACCTTGATGATTTCAGTCAAACATCTTGCAGCCTTACGCTCGTGAGGGTTGGTCAAAACAAGAGAAATATCATGGCCCGAGAATGTCTTATCGTTCATCAATTGGTTAAACAAGTCTGGGTATTCAAGCTGGTTAGAATCAATCCATTTAATCAAGTCGAGGTCCAAAACATTACCAGAGTAGACAACCAAGTTTCTGCTGCTGTTTCTAATATCATCCCAGGTGAAGTATACCACACCACTGGATTTCAAGTTGTAGTAGGCATCTCTCGACTTGTCACTGGTGTGACAGGCCCAACCGTTGTAGAACGTATCCGAGTTGTTTGGCTGGCTCGATCCGTCCTGAGCGAAAACACGACAAGGCATGTACCAAGCTAAGTTGTTATCATTGTTTGGAATCTTGCTGTTGGCCTTTGGCACTATCAAGTTTTTGCAGTTACCGTTGACGTTTTGGAAGAGGAAAGAGGCGTCCTTACCACCTGCGTTGACAGGATCATACAAGACATTCGAGCCACCAGGAACACCCGCAGCTTCGGGGTGACTGGACAGGGACAAATCGTAGGTCTTTCCGTTGATAATCAAGTAGTTGGAAGCGATCTCGTTGTTTCTGGTCCGGATTTGCTGGGTTTTGCACACACTCTGGGTGAAACCGAAACAAATGAAACCGACAATTGCACCGAGGTAGAGAATACACGAGATCAAGCCCATTTTTTCACGCCAGGCGAACTGGCGGTCCTTGGTCTTTAAGCCAAACAATTTGAGGAGCGGCGCCGGGGCCCAGAATGTCACTATGTAACAGTAGACCTTCCAAGGGTAGATATTGTGCTGGGGTTTCTCGGGGGCAGCGGGCTTTGGCTTGGAAATCACGCTCTTCTTCTTCTTCATGGGCGAGCGGTATCCCTGCTCGTCATTTAAGCCGTAGATCTCGCGGCCCTCGGCTTTGACGTTCTCGCTGGACGACTTGCCGCCTGGTGACGAGTTGTGGATGTCCATTAAGGGGATGCCCTCGTCGTCGTCCTCGTCGCTATGGGGTATATTGGGAATAGGGTTGGGCACAAACGAGTGGGAGGGCGAGATTCGAGGCTCGTGGGACACCTGGGGATCCAACCCAGTAGACAGCGGCTGGATCTTCAAGTGGCTGGCCTCCTGCTGCGCCACCTGGGTGTAATGGTAGCGGGGGTGGTTCTGGTCGATCCTCGATCTCTCGGGACGGACCAACGACTTCTTTCGAGACACCTCGCCGGCCTCGTGGTCGAACTCGGTATACTTGTTGGCGGAGTTTCTGTAGCCGGACATCGTCAGAAAAGGCGGTGGAAACGGGGCGATCTGGCGGCGGAAACGGGGCGGGAAAGCTCTGGGGGTATGGCCGTGCTGGTGGGAGTACGGTGGCGGCGGAGTTGGGGGGTTAGAGCAAAGCTGAAGAGACGGGCACCAGAAAGAAGAAAGCGAACAAGTCTAAGGAATAAATTTTGAGAATTGGATCTATATAAAGGGAAGGTGGCACAAAGAGGGTGCGAAACATAAACAGTAGACAGGCTGAGCAGGGGTGGGGGTTAGGGGCGATGACGGTGGAAGAGCATGGATAACGGACCTTCAGGCTGGCACAGAGTTTAGAGACGTGTGGATTTCGAGAGTTGTGAAGAGATTTGGCGAATACGTGGAGAGAGTTTTGAAGATTCTTGAGATTTAGAGCCGTTGTTGGAAATGGCGAGAAGAGAAAATTGACTTTATAGGCTTTGGAGTGCACTAGCGAGCGATGCGTGGCCAATAGGGGAGATCAGAATGCGACATACCAAGGAGACTCGGTAGGTAACGACATAGAAAGGGAACTGGCAGTTCTGCTCAGAGTGTTCTACTTAGGCCCAATCTTCCAGAGTGCTCTTTCGGTCTCACAACGGGATCAGAACGTAGAATACTGGTTCAAAATGGTAGACTATTGGATCAGAAAAGTAGAATACTGGCTCTGCTCTTCGCAGTAGAGTCTGGATTTTTGATTCCACGCCTCACACCCCCCACGCCTTACGCCTTACACCCCCATTACTAAGTGCTCCTTCCTTTCGCTCTGGTGTAGTCCGATTCGATTCTGGTCTAGGATGCCTCTGTGACCAGCCTATATATCTCAAACCTTCTGTATATGGCTTTGTCGCTGCCTTTCTCAACGTCTTTTTCTTTCTTATGCCTGTGCATTTCCTCGCTTCATTATCGTGATGATCTCAGATCATCTAATCTCTACACCCCAAACCCTCTACTAAAGAAACTACAGAATAATACCGTAATTCATCAAGACCAGACGCGTCTTTTCGCTCTTCGCTCCGCTTCTCTTCCTCCTTCCTTACTTGCATCCTCCTTCCTTTCTTTCTTTCTTGTACCATGCTCTGAAGTCTCGTCCACGTGCAATCCCACTGCAACTCGGCAATTCAGGCTTACTCACACTAAACGTTACTGACGGGTGTTGTTTTTTGTTGTTGTTGTTGTTGTTATTGTTGTGGTTGTGGGTTTTGACGGCACTCACTTAAGTATAAGCTATTTAGACCTACTGCCTGTTTCGCCACAACTTGTCCTGTTCTGTCCCTAACCATTGCTGACCGGAATCTGCAAAACTTCTATTTCGTTGCACAGTGCTGGGGCCTTAAACGGGCCTGAATCCCCCTGTAGGAGCCCGCCTCATCCACACATTCTGCTGGGGCTGTTAGTTTCATGTCAACATGGACCGGGTGAAAAATCGGGGTTTGGTTGAACATTCCGGTTCTTGGCTGACCTCCTCTGCATGCGTAGGTGTCTCGGTCTATTCTTCAATTATAAATGACCAAGGCACCTGCACGTCTGTTCTTTCGTTTTCCGGGTTTTCTAGTGCCATCTCGGATTCTACCGAGTGTACTATTTTTAGTATTAGTTAGATCAAATATATTTGGTATGACGTCAGAAAAATCAAAGACCGAACCTAGAACTATTCGGAATGTCTCTACACTGGAAGCAGCAGCTTATACCTGTGTCTATTTTGTTATCCGAAGTAAGTATGTGCTGAAATTACATCGCTGTTAATATAGCTATTTCTGCATATTTTTTACGTCCCTGGAGTAAAATCAGGCTATACCCGTGTCTATTGTAATGTACTTAGTTGGTGATGGTGGTGGATCCGATGGAATGCCAATACTCTTGAATTCGCCCTTTCTGTCTATTTCGCTCCTTCCACCCCTCTATACAATACCCGTTCAAGCATCACAGACATTCCCGGGATTCGAGATGAGTAGACCACTAATTTGACTAAAAGCTTGTGTAAATTCTTGACTCCTGCCTTGTTCTCCTCGGTCCATTGGATCGAGTTCATTCCTGCAAGTGCAGCCATGGCCTCCTGGGACTGAAGCTTGGACACTGGACACAAGTAGAGTAATCTCTGCTCACTGATTAATTTTCTCAAGCAAAACGCAATTCGGCAAATAACGTATTTCTGGCTGAGATTGTTCAAATGCTCGTTTTCCGGGCTTTGACAGTACTTGATGAGCTCCTCAAAACATTGCTTGCGCGTATGTTGGTTCGAAAATTTCTTGATAGAAGCAGTACTTCCCAAAGAATTTTCAAAATCGTAGCTGGAAAGTTGGTCAACAGTCTTGTCGCCAATATAATTGTCCAAACCTCCATTTTCGTTGATGATTCTCATGTCAATATGATCGAACTCATAAAAGAACGAATTCTCATAGAGTGTTCTCAAGAAACTGTCAATCAATTCAGTGTTGTTGGTTTCCAATAATTTAGGCAATACAAAGCCAACTAGGTTTTTATATTGCTCAATCTTCACAACCTCATCAGCTTTATGATCGCCTTTTTCCGAAACGTGATCATCAAGACAAATTGTCACCACCTTCATGATTAAAGTCCACAAGCCATCACTGATCTTAGCATTGTTCGAGTCTAGAATGATCTTATGCACCAATACAGACAATGTTTCACTCGCTTCGATCCACAAAGGCACTTTTTCCTTTGGAATTCCGAATGTCTTGTTATCGATCACTTCAAGAAGTGATTTTATCACCTTGATAGCACCATTATCTTCCAATAATATTTGTAAATTACTTATGTTTTCTAACTTTTTCTTGAGAATTTCGGCACTTAAATGACTGATTGCAATAAAACTTGGAATCTTGTACATAGGATTGATTGCTTTATTGCCCTCTAATTTTTTCTCGATTCTAGTTCTCATTGCATAGGGATAAACGACCATTCCACTTAATTGCTGAATGACTTGTGATTCGATGTGAACATCTTTGCTGTCTATAACCTTCAAATTTTTGAGAGTGGAATCTTGTAATTTTGTTGGTTTAGTATTATCCATCTGATTGTTTCCACCTAAAAGTGGATATCTAGCACATGTGTTGATCAAGGCGATGATAGATTTAATTTCATCTTCGGTGATAGTGTCTTTAATAATATGATACAAAGAGGGGAAACAATCCATCAATGCAGTTGCTGCATCCTGGTTGCCCGGGTTGATGAAATCATATTCAACGGGAACTTGAACCCAAAAGTCAAAAAGTAATTTCTTAATCTTGTTTAAATCACCAAACTTTTCTAAATCTTTGCATTCACTGAAAGGCAACAAGAGATCTTGAAATGATCTGAAAATTTTCTTATTCAAGTCAATCCATTTGAATTGCGATAATTTCTCAAAGTAATTGATCAATAATTTCCATTTTTCATAGATTTGATCCAAATTGTTAAAGTCCATCATGAACTTATTGAAAACCTCGACTAAACCAGAAAGAATCAATCCAAAACTTTCGAGCCACTCCTTGGTATGGTGCTTCGATTCATTTAAATTGATTTTCAATTCGAATAATGTAGGTTGGAATACCACCTTGTACAAAAGATTCCAGGTGGAAGATGAGGTCAAGTAAGAGCCATGCACATCAATAATTTGGAAAAATGTCTGAATCGAGCCATCTCTAACCTGGTCCCTTGGGTCTAAAGATAACTTGACCAAAGTAGAGAGCAAATAAATATCAAGGGCAATATAATCAAAACATTTCTTCTTGCCTTGAGCTTTTGAAGTTGTGTCAATAAGGTCGGAAAGTTGGGATTCATCTTCGACAGAATGAAGAGGATGTGATTTTTGTAAAGATCCTTCTCCAATTCGTTGCTTCAAGTTATCACTTATTAACCAAAAGTAACTGACTGAGCTGAAAGAGGTATTCAAATCGAAGGATTGCTGACAGAAATTTCTCAAAGTGTCAATTAACAATTTAAGTTCACTGTACGGTAAGGTGGACAAAAACTCATCCAAAATTAATTTTAAAGTGCGGAATGACGAATCAATAAGTAATGTTACCTTTTCTTTTAAATTTGTTTCTTCCTTGTACCATAAAGTATTTTTGAACGGAGTGTCCAAAATTTCAAAAACTATATTCCACGAATTTTGATAGTATGTATCATATTTGTCAATCAATTCATGCAAAGTAGAAAGACTCAAATGATGAATCTCAGTTTCACAATTAAGAGACAAATGTTCTTTAGGGGCTCCCAACTGATGAATCCCAATGAGGTGTTGTCTGATTCCATCTAAAGATTTAAATGCTGTTTTTGAATTTAAAATTTCCGATTTGCTTGAAAACCCTTCATTAGCAAGGATTTGAATAACTGAGTTGAATGAGCGGGAAATATGAATTCTGAGATTTGGATTCATGGATCTCTGTGTACTAATTCTCACAATAAAGGAGCACCAAATATCCCAAGTTGAATCCTCCTCAATGAGATATTTGCGTGGATTAACTTGAAGAATGTTAATAATGTTAGTGAGATAGAATGTTCTGTTATAAGGACAGACAACTAATTGTTTGTCAGTTGAATCCGTAGTAGACTCGTTCTTGAGAAGCAGATCATCTGAAAGCTCTATTAAAGCGTTTAATAATTCATTGAACAGCACAATAGGAAATTCTTTTGTGCTTTCTATCAACTTCTTCTTAGAAGATTCTAAATTAGCATAGTCCTGACTGGTCAACTTTGATATCATTTCTTCGTGACCCTTCTTATTGCTATTACTGATATCAGAACCATAAACAAAGTAATCGCACCATTGGAATGTTGTCCAAATGATTTTCCAGGAATTTCCAAGAGTGGAACCCAACGATACTCCAAGATTTGCCAATGCTCTTACACAAGTGATGTGTCTAGAATTGAAATTTCTTGTGCGAATAAGAGAATTGTCCATACTTTGTCTAGACGAATGAAGAGAACCGTTGTCACCATTTTGCTCTTGACCCAGTTGTAACGACGTGAGCGAGCCAACGATAGACTCACCTATGGCCAAAAGATGCTTTCCTTGTTCTTGCAATGAATTACCATTGACTCTTTCTCTTTGTTCCTCATTTTTTATGATTGCTTTTGAAATAATCATGAGAAGGCCATCTCTGAGGCTCGTCAATCCTAACAAGCCAGTGGAGTGCGTAAATCTCTGCAAAGATCTAACGAGTAGGTGAAAGCATTCGTTATCCATATCATAATACAAAAACTTTTCGAAGAGGGTCGAAAGGTTTTCATTACTTGCTTGTATGAAAAAATTGGTAAAATCGACATCTGCTTCCAAGGTTTTGGAATCAGAATTATTGGATAAATTTTGGACAAAATTTGAAATACCTTCTGTATAAAGAAGCAAAATGTTGAAAGTAAGGTAAAGTGGGTATGTTACTGGAACGGAATGTGGAGGCTCAAGTTTGTCTAAATGATCGAGAATTGAAATTTTTAGGTTGGAGCTAGATCTTGAAATGCTCAAAACACCCAGTGGAGGTTTCATTGACTGGTTTGGTACCATCACATTGTTGTTTTGAATATATGTGATGAGGATCGTATTCAATTCTTGAATAACGTTTTTCTTTTTAGAGTTGTTATCGTAATTCTCAAAGATTTCCTTGATGATATTGAAATCCGAGAAAAGGCCTTTATACAACTCTAGGACCAAAATCTTTTCCCATGGAATCACATCTTCTTCTTGTTGTTCGTTGAGAAGAATATGGTTCAAAAATGACAAGATCACCTCGGATTCGATCTCCAAATTGTGCAACTGTGTAGACAAGAGCACCGAAATCACACGCATAGTACGGGTAACTAGCGGAAAGCTCTTGACGGTGGAACTCAATATTCTCAATAATGATGGAATTAACTTGACCCGCAAAAGGAAAGCAAGCTCCTTGCGTTCGTTGAATAATTGTTTATGGCTGACAATGACATTTTCCACGAGTTCAAGCACAGAAGTGGGTTTTATGTGGGTGAAATCCTTAAGATATGTGGTTTCCTCGTCCTCGATCATGTGGCACAAGTCCTTGAAGATTTCATACGATTCATATGGAGTCAGATCCAATTCCACAACCACGTCTTCATCCAACTGGACCGAATGCTTCTGCTCTTCCTCGGGATTTCTACCCTTTGCTCGTTCCTCATCAAACACATCGCTGAAGAGCTGCTGGAGAGTTGCTGAGGCGGTGTTGACCACCACCGTGGCTTTATTAGAGGTGGTGAGGTTTGTGCAGATTCGGAGCAAGTTATTCAATAGATCGCCTTCAATGTATTGGCCGTAGGTTTGCATTAGCGTGGGCAAACACTGGAGAATCCGCAATTGGATATCTATGGCCAAATTGGACGCTTCCTTGAGTCCGTCCAACAATAGATTGATGCTGGAAGGAGGAACCAGTCGAGCCATTAGGAGCTGGTGGATTATGGGAACGGATATGGTGACGATTTTGGCATTGCCACTCTTGACTGCCTTGACAAATGGCACTATGAGTTCATTGCGGTGAGTGGCAGAGATGTCAGCTACCTGGGTGTTCGGGGCGTATTGTTTGAGATCGGACAAGATGGAGTCACAATTGGTCTTGATGTCGGCGAATCTTCTCTTGGATTCACTCAGGAGGTTCGTTAGACCCACTGTGAGCTGATGTACAGTGGCCATGGCGATAGTGAGTTGGACTTTCGGATTCCGCGTTGTATGTTGACGTGTATGTTGTAGTGGGAAGCGATAGTGAGAAATAGCGAGGAAATGGTGAGGGAATGTGAGAATTAGTGAGAATTAGTGAGAGAATGCCGAGGGAGAGTGAGAAATAGCCAGAAAAATACTAGGGTGGTGCGAGAAATTAGCGAGAGCTCGTGAGGGTGAAAAGAAAGGAATTTCCGGAAATAGGGACAGATTGAATATAGGCACAGGTGGAATATAGGGATAAGATAGAAGAATGAAAATCTGAGGAGAGTGCAAGAATTGAGGCTACGGATCGTAGAGTCTAAATAGAAAATGCGGGATTATCTTGGGAGAATAGAGATAGGATTAAAGAGAGCCAACAGGTAAAATCTGGGGACCACATAGAGAGAATAGCGAATAAGTAGATCATGAAAAAATAGCGAGATTGTATTTAGAAATTTAGAATTGCAAGAACGACTTAATGAGAGTAGGATTATTCTGAATGGTTGAATTATTATGGTCACATATGAATATTAACTTGGTAAGTCTACAACTTATCATTGCTTTGGAGTCAACTGGTCGACACACTACCAACTGATTAAGAGTCAAAAGATTAGAGAATAATCATATGTATCACATATTTAATATGTCAGTGAACAATTTACCCAAACCAAATTCTGAAATCTGGATTGGTGATCTTAAAGATTACAAATTCGCTCTTAGACTCGATCGTGAAGAATACGCATCCATCACATTATATGATTATGATTCAGACAGCACAGCTAGGTACTTATTTTATGTATTGTTTGATGACGAACGCCCTCATTGGAGGCTTCTCATACGCGATGGCATATTCCGTTGCTACGATATCCTCAATACAGGCGGAGAATTTACAGAGATAAAATATCCTGGATACACAGTTGTCAGAGATCGCGAGCTTTTATCAAAATTACATTGATGCTAATCCTTATAGCTCAACATATACGAAACAGAAGAATTAGAAGAAGATGTCAAATCTACTCCTACTTTCAACGGTCAACAATTTACCTTGAATGACAGGAAAGAAGATATCTTTAAGGGTTTCTTCTAGAAGAGACTTAATTATTGTCTAAATAGAAACAAGTTACAAGTGTCAAGTCTGTCGTGGTAACTTCCATGTCTGGGTACTGCACACAATTGCAAGCTATGAGTTGCTGTTCACCGACCTAATGATGAAGGTTTTGGTTGTACCGGTTATAAGAAGAGTAAAGCAGTGCAACTCGACTTAGGTTCAACAGGTCAATGATGAATGTGCTTTACACAAAGAAGACCTGTTTGTCACACCAATATAAAAATGTGGAATATTAATACAGGATCGGTTGATCTTCATACTAATTAACTAATGAACACAACCTTACTGTGAAGTGGTATTATCCACACACCAGAATATGAAATAAAACACTGTTTTTTGCCTATGGTAATAATTCAGTGGCTTTAAAATTGCAATCGGTGCTTATCAAAATATCAATTCCAACAAGATTCAACAACCCGATAGTACCGATTTACTAGTAGTCAGATTTGAATATTAACTTTATACTTCTATAATTTATTATTGTTGCAAGAGCCAGGATCCCACTACTAAAACATATCGGAGATTAAAAAGTAGTCTCCAATTGGAGCGACAGGCCGAGTTTTTAACAATGGCAGAATTCGGGTGGTGATTCAGAATTCGGGTGGTGATTCATGACAGGACTTGTTCATTTGGATTAAAATCTCTAAAAAAGAGTGAATATTCTGGAGGCCCTTTCTTCGGTAAACGGGAGCTTTTTATATTCAGACTTTTGGTTGCTTGGTGATTTTCTGGGAGTAGTTTGTACAATAAACGTTCTTTAAACTTAAATTCTTTCGAGTGCTAACATTACTTTGGTTCTGGTCGGAGAAATTATTTGCAAGACTGGTGAATGTTTCTACAGATAATTCGGGGCATTGCTGGTATTACATTGGCAAGAAGTAAATTGAGAGGAAATTTTTTATTTAATTTTTCTATCAGATTCTTTCTCAAGTAATGGAATTCCCATGCCCATCAATGGCATCCCTTCCTCATCAATGGCATCCCTTGCCCAAGTAGAAACAAGGAATTTCAAGTTTGAACTTGCAAATCAATTGATCCGAGTATATAGGAGTGAACTCTAAGAAATTCTTGAAGCAGTTCATGTCTCTGCAAGAAAACTATAAATTCTGCTGCAACAGTTCCTGAAGTGTGTCTTGGATATGAACCAACACGCAGAACCTCTTATTATGATATTTTACAAGATTAAGTAAATCTACTCCAAGAGCGCATCTTTGCTGGGTTCAACCTGCCATATTGATTCTCATATACTACTCTTCTGCTTATAACGCATAAATGGAGTGAATACAAAGGTGGTGAAGTGTATATTGACTGTCATAATTTGATTTGATTTTTACTTCTGTTGGTTATATTGAAACCATCTATATCTTGTCTCCAACAATTGCGCTTGAAAATTTTGATTTATGCAACAGTTATAACGAGTTATTTGTGGCATTTTATCTGCATCTCAGGTTAAAGTTTATCCTCGAGTTTCGAGATATTAGCCGAATTCTTCAATGCCTTAATACGGAGTTGCATCGCCAGTGTAAAATTGCCATTCGCTATCTGCACAAGAGATAACTTGTTAATGAAGGGTTAGCTACCTTAGGAAATGTTGTCTCCCTCAGTAAAATGCCATGCTTGAGTTCATATTAGCCAATTTCTCTACGCTGCTACATCCTCTAGTCGTCATGTCACATTAGTAGTGGTACATTAATATTTAACACCAAGTATGCAAGAATCTGTACCATCTGGTTTGTTGGCTCCACATTTCGTCGTGCTCGAGCTTCTCTTGAAGCGCAACATCAGGTTCCACGCTATATCTGTCGGTGGTTACGTCGATCTGGTCGGCTGGAATAATTAATCTCCAGTTCCGGGTCCAAATTTTGTGTCCCAAGTACATGACCAACACCACTGGTGCAGAAAGGTATGCCTGGAAGAAGGAGGTAGCGTCAAGATCGGGGCCCTGGACTGGGTACAAGGCCACGTAAAACTGGGCGATCAAGATAACCAAGCAGATGAACATGGCAAAGTACGCTCCGTAGTCTCCTCCCACGGCAATCACTGGTCTATTTTCAAGTGGAATGCCTTGGACCTTACAGGCCCGGTTGACTCTAACCTGGGCAAACGAGATCGAGAACCAGATGAAGATGGTGGACAAGCCACTGATGGCAAGTAACCAATTGAACACATCCTGCTGCTTGGAGGAGGCACTGACGAAGCCAATGAGACCCACGGCAAGACAGATAAGAATGGAGTAGATGGGTCTGCCCTTATTGTCGATGTAGGACAAGAACTTGGGTCCGTGGCCGGCTTCGGAGAGGGTGACCAATGGCTTGTAGGAGGCGAACACCGAGGCGTTTGCCACTGACAACACGGCCAAGAGAATCACCACGTTGAAGATAGAGGGCAACACCTTGACTCCACTGTTGCGGATGGCCACGACAAAGGGCGATGCTGACGATGACGAGTTTCCCAACAACGAGGGGTCGTTGTAGGGAACCAAGAAGCAGATCAAGATGATGGAGAGCATGTAGAACACAAGGATTCTCCAGAAGACCTGCTTGATGGCATTGCTGAGAGCCCTGCGAGGATTAGGCGAGGCTCCGGCTGCAATGGCCACCAACTCGGTTCCAGCGAAGGAAAAGGCGGCATTGACCAATGTGCTGGCCGTTCCCTTGAGCGAATGGGCAAAAGGGCCAGGGTGGTGCCAGTGGCTGGCTCCAATATAACCTTGGGAACCCCCACCGGCAATGATAATGATTGCGAAAATGCAGAAGCCGGTGATAGCCACCACCTTGATGCAAGAAAAGAACGACTCGCCGTAGCCGTAGCCCAAGACACCGAAGATGTTGATGATGCAAATGATGACGTAGAACACTGCCACCCATACTGCCGGGTTGATGCTACTTCCCCAGTACTGGATAGTGAGTGATGCCGACACTAAGGAAAGCGGAATGGTCACAATCCACTGGAGACAGTAGTTCCAGTTCATGGCGAAGCCCCATGACTCGTCAATGAAGCGAGTGCTATAGACAAGGAAATTGCCCTTGACGGGGTAGGTGCTGGTGAGCTCGCCCAAGGCCTGGACTATGAAGTAAATGAGCACAGCAATGACGGTGTATCCAATGAGGCAACCAGCAGGACCGGCGTTGGCCAAGGCCTGGGCACTGCTGATGAAGAGACCACTACCAATGGCTCCTCCGAGTGCAATGAGCTTGACCTGGTATTCCTGGAGGTTGTCCTCCATGGTGACAACACCAAGACCATTGGGTTCCTGGCGTCTGAACGAATGGACAAACTCCTCGAAGTAGGTCTTGGACTTGTTCTCGTAGGAAGAGGTCGAGCTCTGCTCGAGCGTGGCGAGCGAGTCCTCCTTCTTGGACATGGATATGGACATGGTGAGCAATTAACGTGAAAAAGAAGCAATCACTATGAGTCAAAGAAATCACCAATAATCGAAGAAGTTACCGAAGATTGATGAAGCCGTCGATAATCGAGAAGCTTTCTAGGTATTTGAAGAAATCACTGATAAGACACTGCACTCTATTGCGTGAAGTATTCTAGCGTTTCTTCTGGCTGTTTTTGGTGGATTGAAGTCTTGACAAGGTCCTTCTTTGGGCCAGCAATGCTAATGGTGAAGTTAGCGGGATATGCTGGTAGTTATGGCAAAAAGTGGGGCCGGAGCTCAGAGTGGAGGTGGAGATAGTTGTGGGGATGGCTGCGGAGACTGAGTTGCAGCAATCGGTAGGTTCCGTTTTTGACTAGCAGATGGCGGTGAACTGCCAATCTCGAGAAGAGGAAGTTTCAAGGAAATGGATAAATTCCGGTATGGCCTGCCTTTAGGGGAGCATCTGCCTATTTAAACGTGAAAAGACATCCAAGGCGATGGACTGACCTCGCTTTGGGGTCGGGGTTGTTGTGCCGAGCAGAAAACGCCGTGTCTGCTGCACCGAAACAGAAGTTGTAACAGAGAAAGCGAGTCATCTCGCTGTAAATGGCAACTGACTCGAGCTCCCGGGCAATAGAGTCCGGGACTCTGCCAGTAATAACCTCAAATGGCCACTAAAAGAGAGCCAAGCCAAGGCTCGCATGCCGCAAAAAAAAATCTCCCGACGATACTTTCCATTTTGAAAAATTTGCAATGCACGGCAATGCGGAAAAACCGTTTTATTGTTGAACCGCGGCTACGGGCCGCAGGTTCTACTGCAACGAACACCTGCAGCAGATCCTGGGTCAGGTCCTGGCTGTTAGGGCCCGGCCAAGGGCAGTAGCTTGGTTGGAGTATTATTCAGAAGTCCTTATTTTGCACGTGGCAGTTGCACAGCGGCTGCCTGTGCCCAGGTGCTACCGGTTTCGAGCCCGGTTTGTGTCGAAAGCACAGTGCGTCTCAAAAGGCAGGTGGTAGGGTCCCGCATCTATACCAGACATATGCACATTTGCAGCTTTGGAGTCCCTGCAGCCACTAGTTTCCGGAAAGACGGAAGCCTACTACATTTCCGGCACCTCCGCACCGATACAAGCACCCAAGCACCCGTCCTAGGACCCTGCTTTCCAATGGAGCTACTGGGGAAGTTGTAGCGAGCACGCAGCTCGCTATTTGACAGAACTTGAAAAATGCAAATAGAAGCCCGTACATGATAGTAATGGACCACAGACCCCAGCCACTGGCTTGAACACTACGACAGCTGTCTACCACAACACTGCCAAGGCTCATCATGGGCGCGTATCTAGTAGAAGCCCTCACTGGATCTGGAGATTTCTTCTTTCCTGGCTCCAATTATTCCGTGATAGTATTCATTTTGCGAAAGCACTCCACATCTGGTGTATATCACTCCATGCGTATATGCATAGGAACGGACCGGATCTTTTGCAAAATGTGCAAAGCCAGCAAAATGGCCCATATCCCAATGTGCCACATCGCCAGGTGGCCAGATAGTACCAAAGAAGACCAAGTCAATGGCCGAGAAAGGACAATAACGCCCGACACCTCGGTCCGACATGTCAGAGTAAAATGGAGAGATTACGATTGATGCTTTGGCCCCGTGGGACACTTCGGAGGGCATTGTTCCTTGTTGACTCTTCCAAGTGGGTCTATTAGGATGTAAATACGCAATGCAACCTCGCCTGTCAGATTGAAGGCTCGTCTAAGAGAGCTAAAGGTCCGATTGTTTTCGCTAGGTAGTATTCTAAGCATTGAAGGGTAATTCCCAACAGTTTGTGCGACCGGGACAAGCGAGGGTCATGCAACAGCGTGGTGACTGGTGCTTGTGGTGCTAAACGTGAATTGCAGATAGTTGGGCTGGTTAATTTGCATCTACACCTCCCACCTCATCTGTTCGATCTATTGGTACCGAGAGAGATATTTTAGGAGATAACATGCAATGACATTTCTTCCGGTTAAGAGCATGATCGGAACGTGAACTTTTCCTGCAAAATAAGAGAGATATTACAGCTGCCAGTAGTTGTGCTCGACAGGACCAACCCGAAAATTCGTCTAATTCAACAGGCCATTCACATGCACCTTCAGTATAGCACTCTAAATAAGTCCCTTCACTTCTATTTCACAGGTTACAATGCATGGAACTATAATTGCTCTGGCAATTACAGGAGCAGGTACCTGTCTGTTGTAGCTCTAATTTCAATATGACCCGCCATTTTGATTGGGTCGCAATTTCAACAGGGACACTCCTAGTTTGCTACATTCAGTTCTCCAAGGAGGGCAAAGCGCCCAACGCATTTTAATATTGAAATAAAGCTATATTTATAATATCTAGGAAATTCTAGTAACCCATAGTATATCCCGTTGATACACTTTCCAATTGTAGTACTCCGACTCTTCCTCCTGCACCCCTTCACTCTCTCCTCTGTTTCCTCGATTGAATTCATAAGGGTATGTTGGGGTTACCGCCGAGTCTCATCACTTGACCACGAAGGGCCTTGAGCTCCTGCAGCATCCGTCTCTCGTTGCTCTGCATCATAATAATATATTCGGTGGCCTTCTCCAAGATGGCCGACTTGTTGAGCTTGACCAGACGAGAGGCGCAGCCTACCTGAGGCATGTCGGTCTCGAAACCAACCAGTTCAGTGGAAACCCCGGGAATTATGCGCTGCAATCCAGCGATCTTGTCATTGATGTTGATACGGTACTTCTTTTCGATCTTGTTGTGTGCTTGCTTCTGGGTTGGAGTCAACTTCTTGCGAGGGCCTCTGACCTTCTTCTGCTTGCTCACGGCAGCAGAAGGTGGGGGCGGTACCTCGTTCACGGGCACGGCATAGTTGGGTGTGTAGTTGGGGCCTGTGGTTGTGTCGTTGAACTTCATGTCAAAGTTCATGAAGTCAAAGTTGGGCTCCTCCAGCTTGATGTGAGGACTGGGGGAGACTGAGGGCTGTGAGCTGGAGTTGGCGCTGGTGTCGTAGGACTGGAGCGAGAACAAGGAGGTGTCGATGTTGCTGGTTCTGTCGTCAATGGGCTGGACTCTGGAAGCATCCATGTCGACCATCTTGGGACCCAACTCGAGACCCATGGGCACTGGCTTGTTCAAGAAGTCGGCCACCCAGGTCTGGTCGGCGTCGTGAGAGGAGGCTGGCGACAACGGCACTGCTCCGATGTAGTTGGGTACTTGGACCTTGTATTGTGGATTGAACATGATTGTGAAAAACTGATGGGGTGTAATCCAGGACCCTGGCTGTTCTTATATACCTCGGAGTGTTGATGGCTTCGGTGTCGCTTATGCAACATCAAGTGTGATCCATGATAAATACGGCTGCAACCGGTAAGATAGCCCTTCCGGTTGTGGAAAATCGTTCCACCGAATGCAAGTCGGATTCTGCTTTCTAACGGTTTTCCGCGACCCTGATCAGCCCATTTGTGACATCTCGCTACGATACCTGACCACCTGGAACAGGACGAGTGGTTAGGCGGAAGTAGCACGCTATTGCAGGTTACGGGGAGGGGAATGTACGGGTTGCACCACGGGGGTCTAGACACGCGTGGGGCTCTGGTATGGGCCACAGACTGACACCTTTGCATGCTCTGGTGGAGGGCTTTGTGGTGTGCGTTTGACGTGTTCTGTGACTTTGACACCAGCTGGGTGCAAATCCCGTAACTGAGCCCTCCCCTGCTCCAGGGGCCTGTGAGCAACCCCCAGGCAATGGAAGGTGTCAAACAGGGCACGCGCATTCAGTTAGTCCGGTGCAAGGGCTTGGCAAAGGGTCATCTGGGGTTTCGATCACGCTCGCCAGAAATATCGCAAGTCATCTCGTAAAGGACAATAAAAAGCAAAAAGTTTAAATGAACAACCGCGACAAGACGTGCGAATGCGCTTGTTCGACCAGGCTTAGGGTGGGAAATGCATGCTTGCTCGAGGTATCCTGTCCTAGTACGGGGTTTCAAAGAAACCCTACGGCCGTAATTACCACATTTAGGATGAAATTGATGGTTTGGTGCGTGGGTTTTGGAAGAGCTGCGTTCCAGGGAATATTGCGAGTGCAAAAACCCATCTGGGATGCTACAGGAAGGATCTCTGCATGGAGCCGGAGTGATGGAAACGGGAGCCTAGTGATAGGGGCTTGGACTACTAGCAAGCGGAATCGAGCGGAATGCTGTCTTTTTCCAGCCATAACGGCTCCTAACCTCCTACGATGCTTCTTCTACAGACTCTTGACCGTTGAACCGTTGATGGAAGCCAAGACCCTGGTCCGTATTTGCGTTTACGCTGTCCCAATACCCCGTTTTGCCTTTACGCTTTACGGGACCACCATCTGCTCTATGAATTTACGCAGCTCTCGCTTGCTCTGGAGGAGTCACCATCTGCCATTAAACCACATTGTACGGCTCCGGCCTGCCACCTTTGTGCTTGACGCTGGCACTTTCCCCATGGTGCATCGCTTTCCCCAAACACCCACCCAGCAGCATGCACTGGGGTTTCCTGCTTCTGTCCATGCACTCGCTATGGCCTGTTCTGTCTCCGGTGATGGCCGCAAATGGGCTGGATTAACCGGTACCGGAAGCAACAGCTCTTTCGAATCTTTCCGAGTCCACCCTAGGGAATGTGTGTGCTTTTCGCCACAACTCCGGTTTAGGTGTCTTGACTGACTTCCGCACTGACGAGAAACTGCTCTCTTCTACCAGAAATCCATTAACTATGGCCACAGGGAGAAAGCGGCCACCCCGGAAGGCCAGGAACCTCAGTACGGGCCTCCTCCTGTCCACTGGACCCTTACCGGGCCGATTTCTCTGCCCCGCAGCCGTGACGGCGCCATCATCACCAGCTCGCTTCATCGATCTTGCATTGACGTCTCCGGTTGCGCTCACACAGGAGCTTCTGTAGTCACCAAAGCGTCCATCAAGTAAATTCGGAGTTGTCCGAGAAGTGCTATTTCTGGAGTCCATGGTCAACAACCGGCCCGGACCTGGACATTGAACTCAGCTTTAGCAGTCACTCTTCTGCACCTCGCTTGTCCAAAGAAGCCATTTGCGCTCAGGGTAGTGTGATGGCATAGTTGAAAAACAGACAGATTCCCCTCCACACTCCACTGAATCTTCCGTATTCCTGTGTTCTTTTGCTGTCAACCCCAGCCATGAGCTCGCCAAACACAGCCAAATCCGGCCTCGTGTCCCAGTACATTACGCCCAAGTTAATTAAGGACATCAAGTTCGGCTTGGTGTGCTTCACTTTCATGTGTCTTGGAATTTTCCACTACGCCTGGATTATGAGACAGTTGGTGACACGGCCCGATATCGAGGGCACCACCGTGGGTTTCTACTTCATCTTGTTCTTCATCGACGTCGGCATCTTGGGTTACGTGCTCCTCGCCAAGTACTATCCTCATGTGTATGCCGAGGAGATTGCAGAGGAGAAGAGAGAGTTGGAAGCGATGAGATCGAAAAAGGCTCAGTAAGTAAGTCCGGGACTGTATATTTTGCCTGTATCAATAGACGTTGGGAAGGGTGTGCGTGTGATCGCCCTCCATTGCACTTTCCGTAGCGGAAGGCGGAATCGGCTTCCGTATGTGGTCCAAGTAATTTAGATTTTTTAGAGAGCCCTGAAAATAGGCAGGGTTCAACGACAATCTGTTTCCATGCAGATGTCCCCGGCATCGTTTTGGGGCATAGCAAGCGACTGGGGCTTATAACTCATTCGATAGCATATGGCGTATCGGAAAGCGAGCTGGTTAGGCTATTGCAGGTCACTTCTTCCATGAGCAAAGCGCAATTTGTTCATCTTGAAACAGTGCTTCAGCCGCGTTTCTTCGCCCAAGACAGCGAATGCGTGTAGCTTCGTATCTGTAGCTCAGATCCATTGCAAAGTTGGGCCCATTTGTCACGAAAACCCAGGTCTTTTTGAAGGCTTAGTAGGACTAACAGGCCACCGTTACAGGCTTGTGAAATTTACCCTGTGCACAGCACCGGCCATGACTGCCACCAAACTGCAACATTGCATTGGATTTAGTTGCGAGAACCGTCGCTACGTCTGCCTGCAACTCGCCTGACTCCATGGGGAAACCCTGATTTTAGTTCACGTAAAGCTGGAGGTCAAGCGAGTGAAGCCATCATGTGGAGCACACCGGAACAATGTAGAGGTAAGGTGATAAGGTCATTACGGTATTGTGGATTATTGCTGGTTTGTTCCTGCTTTCTCCATACGTGGTAATTTCTTGACATTCTCCTGGCACCTATTTTGAACGTTACTTATTTTTCTGGTATTACTAAATTCCTATTCCTTGCAGACTTCTGATGGTCTCAGTCCTTGTAGATTTCCAGACCCAATCCTTTTAGACTTCCAATACTCTCATTCCTGGCCAGATGGTCCCTGTTCCCTTCGGTACCTGCAGTTACGGTCCCAGCTTCAATACTAGAGCGATGCAGAACATGCCAGAATATTAAGTCTAGGACGTCATCTGGGGTGCATTTTGGACTTTTGACTTCTAAGACTATATTTTCCTAAAGTTCGCTTCTTTTGGCTGTTTCTTTACAATTTCTTCTGTTTTGAAAGATCAGCCGTTCGATTCTTATTTACCTTCTTGATATCAGCCTGATGTATTTCTTGATCATCATGCTACGTGGATTATTCCATGCTCCATCCAAGGTGCGGGTGATACGATAAGAGATTGCAACATGAATAACTGGTACGATAATTCCTCCTTTAGTGGGCAATCTTACTATTTGTTCATTTATTTGGTAATATTTAGTAGCTAATCGTCCTGTTTGAATTTTTTGTCTGGTAATTTGATAAAATTGATGGAACATGATAATTTTACGATAAGAATGTTGCAATTAATAAGAGCGTGCTATTTTTTAGTGATGGAGCAACTTTTATGGTCTGCGGTGTAACTCAGAAGAATGGGAGCATCAACAGTGGCAGCTAAGAATTGTAAGATAATTTCTTCTCTTGTTGTAAAATGATAAAATTTGGTACACTTACATTTATCATGCTTGTGCTTGAACCAGGCACACCATTTGTCTGGGTCTAGGCCAAGAACTCATGCAGCACTCACTATCAGAATTACGGTGACTGATAGTCAAACAATCGAAGTTACATCAACTGAATTGTCAAACAATTACAATTACGATAACTATTCGAAGTCAAACCACCACCATTAGAAATCCGCAATTACGACAACTCGTTGTAATCAAACAATTACAATTACGATAACTATTCGACGTCAAACCATCACCATCAGGAATCCGCAATTACGACAACTCGTTGTAATCAAACAATTACAATTACGATAACTATTCGACGTCAAACCATCACCATCAGGAATCCGCAATTACGACAACTCGTTGTAATCAAACAATTACAATTACGATAACTATTCGACGTCAAACCATCACCATCAGGAATCCGCAATTACGGCAACTCGTTGTAATCAAACAATTACAATTACGGAGTCTACTTTGTAAAACAATTTCAATCATAGTGATGAATTCCTTGAGTCAATACAATTACGACTATTTGACGTCAAACCACTACAATTTGAACCCTAAGGTAGTCCAGTCAACTAGATTCAGTAAACTAACTTTTCTGGTCAATCTATGAGAATTTTGACGGCTAAGACTGTAGCTCTATGGAGTTAACAGTCACAATTGAGTTAAGCCTAAAATTAACATTGTCCCGAGAGACTTACAAGGCATAAATTTGCAGCAATCGACCTTTAATTACTATACACAAGAACACGTCGAAAGGGCCTAAATCTCTGGATACTCTAGATCCGCTTGGCCAAGACCACACCGTAGACTCCAAGAGAAACAATGGAAATGAAGTTAACCAAGGTGGAAAGACCGTGGAAGCATCCGAAACACTTGGTGGCCTTCTTGTACTCCTCGGAGTGCTCACCAGCTTCGTTCTTCTCGGCCAACTTGTTTCTCTTCTCCTTCAAGCTGGCACACTTGGGCAACAAGTAGAACAAGTTGATGGCACCGGCCAAAGACGACAATGCCAACAAGCCGGAGGTAAATGGACACAACTTGAAGGGAGAGGTCAAACCCAAGATCAAGGGAGACAAGGTCTGGCCCAAGAAGTAGGTAGGGAACACCTTGGACTGCAAGTTGCTGAATTCCTCACGAGGCAACTTCTTGAACACAAGAGGCGACACGATGAAGGAGTAGAACGAGGAGCCGCCAAAGGCGAGCGAGTAGAAGAGAAAGTGGTAGGGAGTCGTGGTATTCAAGCCTAATTTGGTAAACATGGTGGTGGATAATGTAGGATTTGAAGATGGCAAATGGTGAGATATATATCTCTGCTTAGGTAATCCGGGGTCCTGACCTGGGGTCAATGTAGTAACACGATTTGGGGCTACAAGAGCGGTAAGTCCGGGAGATAGGTGGCAAGGTGGCTCAGGGAACACTATTGCAGTATAGGTTTTGCAGTACGGTTCTTGTGGCGGTGTGTTGCACGATGGCAAATACGTCAAGTGGAGCTGGTGCCTACACTATTAGAAACGAATGGCGGTGGCGTTTCTCGAAGGATGAAAAATAGCCTATGAAAGTTGACATTATCTCTGGCTAGTTTATCTCTGGCTAGTTCCGGTTTGTTCCTGTCGAACTCCATGTTTTCCGTAGTGTTCCGTAATTTTCCTATCCTTTACTAGTCTCCGCAAGGGTCTCACAATTATCTGCCCATTATGGTGCGTCCAGGAATTTTTGCCGAAGTCCTACGAAGTGGCAAATTAAGTGGCACAAGCTTCAAGGCAAATATCTCGCCGAATGTCGGAAGATATTTCCCCTTCTAAAAGCAGTAATTTGCTTTGTACGGGCTCCAGTTCTGGGTGTCCAATGGTCCTGGAAAACTAATAATAGTAATAATACCAATAATAACAACAGTAATATCAATAATTCCATCCCACCTGAAGTCTAAGTGTCAATTTTCATCGCCCTAAAATCCAGGTAATACTCGAGCTCTGGTGTTCCAAAAAGTCTCAATAATAAAGTCTCTTGTCCTTAAGATCCGGGTCCATAGCTTGAGAAACCTTTGCTGTTTCAAATTGCCACCTAGATTCTAGATCAGCCTGAAATTGAGGGAGATTGACGTTTTAGATCGGACTTATTCTTAGATGTCTCTAGAGGCGCTCCAACCTTGAAATATTCCTGTTGCCCACAACCGGCGCCTCTAGAGTGCCAGTTCATATTGAAAAATCGCTGGTAATAAAAGAATCTACACTGTAAGTTCTCCAGTTAGGGTTACCATTATGTACCTATTTTACAAAATCATTCAATCATTTTAAAGAGTGTTTCCAATGCTCTTTGTTTGGCGGTGTCGGAGTAGTCTAAAACATCTTTCTCGAGTACCTTTATCTTATCTTGGGCATACCATGCAAAGTCACTTTGAGCTCCCAAAGAAATGGTCGTAAATTCTTTATTGTTTTCCGCCATTTTTTTCAACTTTGACGTCTGCTCGTATTGTTTGGCTGCAACTTGAGCTTGGGAAACAATGTCTTCCGAAATTCCACACATTGAAGCGACATTCATTCCGAATGAGCCCGACGCAGCACCCTCTTCTAACTTGTACAAGAAAGTGATGTTTCTAGAGTTTTGGTCAACAATGATACCCATTCTCAATGGCTTAATCTGAGAATGGTTGCGGAAAGCATCACCCAAGGTACCGTAATGGGTTGCGAAAAATCCAAGAGGCTGAACATGGGTGGCCAAATGGTGCAAGACGGACTCTGCTATCGCGTAACCGTCACTGGAAGAGCCACCTCTTCCCAACTCATCAAGAATGACGAGTGACCGGCTGGTTGCATTACTTAATATCTTCATTGTTTCCGACAACTCGACAAAAAATGTGGACTTTCCTTGCATTATGTTGTCATTAGCACCAAGTCTTGTCATAATCCTATCAATTGGGGTCAATTTGGCCTCAGAGGCGGGGATATAACATCCCAATTGACTTAGTATCACGGCCAATGCGGTCGTTCTCATCAAAGTAGACTTACCTGCAGCATTTGCTCCAGTCAAAAGACCGAAATTGGGATTTTCCTTTCCTCCCAAGCACACATCATTAGGGATAAATTCTCTGGTAGTTCCAACAAAGCATGGATGTCTCAATTCCTTGAACTCCATAATCCCCTGGTCTGAGTCAAGGAAAACCGGTCTGCAAGATGGAAATCCGATACTTTCTGAAGTTCTGGTTAAAGCCAATAAGCAATCAATGGAACTGATTGATCTGATAGTCTCAAGCCATACTGTGTAATTCTTGTCAAACCGATCATACATCCTGGATCTGAGAGTATCAGAAACAACCTTATGCAATTCTTTTTGTTCCATCAACTCTCTGACCAAGACTCTAACTTCAGGAGACCAGAATCTCTTTACTTTAGAAGTGGAGCCCATCTGTTGCCAGTCATTTGGTACTTTCTTTTCAAGCTTGTTTGGAAATTCTATCAAGTAAATTTCTTTACCAGAATCTCTGAAAGCTATCTCATTGGACCTGAAGGTTTTCTTGTACTCTCTAAGATGTTCGTTCAACTTGATTTCCAAAGTTTGAATCTTTCCGAAAGACTCATCAAAACTTTCATCGATTCCCTTGTTTGGAACGATAATGTCGGACTTAGCTTGTTCCCTGTCAAATGCATCCTCCCACTCATTGATGCTTGTTTTAAGCTCAGTAGGAAAGCTTTTTATGTACTTGAAAAGAGAACCAGATTCTTCGTTCGTGAACTCCTCAACTTGAGTGATAAGGTGTGATATCTTTTCAAAAGCTTCGATGACTTTCAAAAAATCCCTGAACCTCAAGTTCTTAGAATGAACTCTACTGATCATTCTCTCCAAATCTGGTAATCCAGTGAATCCTTGTTCAAGCAAGGTTCTCAACTCCAACCCATCTTTCATCAAATAATCGATAGAGTCGTATCTTTCGTTGATATCTTGACTTTGCATCAATGGATGCAAGACCCAGTGCTTTAAAGTTCTCTTTCCAAATGGTGTTATAGCCTTGTTGATCAATTTAAACAAAGTACCCTTGTCTCCCCCATCAAATGTGTTATTTAATATTTCCAAATTGTTGAGTGTTATACCGTCAAGAATCATGTTGGAAGACTTGTTCTTTGAAATAACGTACTTGTTAATATTTCCCAATGTCATAATACTCTCATCGAGCTTCAAGACCTTCAAGTAACTCAATAATCCTCCAAAGGCGTTGAAACAAACCTTGGCATTTTCAATTGCATCTGACAAAGTTGAAGGAAAGTTGGAATAGTCATCCAAATCCTCGCACTTATAGTACTTGGCCAGGACCAAGTTCTCCAAGGTGATATCATAATCCCAAAATTCTGTGATTGGGTTCAAATCATTCCAAATTTGATTTTGACCATTAAATTTCAAAATTTTGGTTGCAATTGATCCTAAGTTTCCCTTTTCACAGATGATTTCTTTGGGTCTGACTTGGGTAATCAATGTTTCAAGTTTAGTGCATTCGGAATCATCTTGAAATTCAATCAAGTTCAACTCACCAGTAGAAGTATCCACAAATGCCACTCCAAAAACCTTCCTTCCATCATCTAGAGTTTCTTCTTTGATACTCAAACAATAGATAGACATGTCGTCACTGATCATGCTGAGATCTGTGAGAGTACCACCAGTGAGAATACTTGTGAGTTCTCTCTTGATAATTTTCTCTTCCTTGGTACCACCACCTCTCATTTCTTTAGCTAACATGGATTCCTTTTGGTCCACTTTAGCTACTTTGTAGCCATGACTGATGAATTCTTTGGCCCAGTAATCGAAAGACATTTCTGGAATTCCTGCCAATTGCATGTTTGCTCTTCCACCTCCTGCTATCTTGAGATCGAACTCTCTGTTGGCAATCCTGGCATCATTTTCGTACAATTCGTAAAACTTTCCCTTCTTGAAGAACACAACGGTATTCCACATTTGACCCTTAATTTCCCAGTACTGCTTCTCAAAAGCAGTGAACTTGGACCATGCTGATTGTGGAATGTATAAGGTTCTAGGATCATAATCAGGGTGGTCCTTTGGTCTCTTTTCGGCATCTTTGATGTCGACAAGCCATTGGTACCTCTCCTCGTTTTCCTTGGCAAAGTTCTTCTTACTTGGGAAGGGCGAAGGTTTAGAAGGAGCAGGAACTGATGTGGTAGATTGGTAGGACGAGCCTGATTTGAACTTGTTGCCCAAAGAAGATGATGAAGCGGTAGTTTGAGGCTTCTTCACTGAAGGGCTCGATGTCTTGGATGAATTAGATTTATGCTTTTTCTTGTCTTTGGGTTTGATATCTTCCAAAACATCCTCTCCGTCTTCATCGTCTTCTTCTCCTGCTTCTGATTCGCTCTTGTCGTCCTCCACAATAAAATCACTCATATCATCTGAGTCTTCATCTTCTTCTGGAGGAACGAAATTGTCTTCATCGTCGGCGTCGTCACTTTCAACGACCCTTCTTCTCTTTTTCGATTGGGTCGAAGTGACGTCTTCCTCGTCAGACTCCTCGTAGCTGACTGCCTTGGCTGCTTTTCTGCGCTTGACAGGAGAGCTTTGGTTGTTGTGATTGGTTCTTTTCGATTCTGACAAAGGTGTCGCCTTCCTGGCGGACTTTTCTTCTTGGTATGGAGAGGACTGGGGAAGAGAGGATCTGACATCCCTATTCTTTTGGGGAGTAGCAGCTTCTGTCTCCGATGTCAATGGAGTGTCTGTCAAGCAGTTTTCATCCCCTACTATACTGACATCGTTCTCCTTGTCACTGGAAGGGTCCGGTTGTGCCGACTTGGTCTTTAATGGCGATGAATGGTCTTCTTTCTTAGCAGGCTTGAAAAATGCCATCAAAGACAGCTGCTTTTTCTTGGAGCCTGAAGAGGCCAAAGGCGAGTCCTTGGCCGACTTGCTTGGCGTAGCAGGTTTGGAGATCTTAGCCATTCCAGAACTTTTGACAAAAGAAGCGTAATGTAAAGAATATTCAAGGATTTAGATTAGAAGCTAGGTACATAGAGAAACGCGTAGTTACGCGTGTTTGCATTTAAATGCGCGACTTGCGACTTGCGACAATGTCGCAATTTGCGCTCAGATCATAGCGACTTGTACATTGAAGAACTAAAGGGAGTGAATATGGAAGAGAGAAATAGGGTAGAATCAGATCTATATGCAGAATTTAATATTTTAGAGAACTAAATAGAAAAAGAGACGGTAGTCAGAATATGGTAAGCAATCTGTAATTAAATGTACTCTTTTTGATAATTTGGTCGTTTTGAAGTCTATGCGTGAATTCATTTATCATTAGGCTCTTATTTATTGTAACAAACTCTGGGTGCATTGATATCTGGAATTATTCCTAAATTTCAATCATCTTTGGAAAAATATGTTGTATGTATGCAAGTTTGTCATGAATATTGATATAGTAGATAGCACCATTTGGTGGACAATGAATCTTGTATCTTGAATCTTCAATTTCGTTGGTTCTGAAGCTTGTTGTCAAGCTTGATAAAGTACTTGACGATGTCGATGGCCGCAATCGAATCTTCTCTACTGTCGTGCTCGCCTGTCTGAATATTTCGACTCAAGTAACTGAATGCCAAATCCTTCAAACTGAACCTGAAGGTGGGTGTGGCCTTAAATTTTGGATATAAGATGGCAGTATCCACGATTTGCTCATGGATTATTCTCATGGCATTCATATCATTTTCCAACCCATGTCCAATTAACACCGTATTTTTATCAATAAATTGGCGACAAAAATGCATCAGTTCTTCGAACGAGAGTGCTCCTTCGATGATTTCGGAAATTCCTGAATATCTGGTATTTAAATCGACCACTTCACCTTGTGGCTTTACAAAAATATCAAAAACGTCTTCGCCTGTTAAAAAGTCAATCGCAGTGACCCTAAGAAGCTCAAATCCAAGTGTAGTATAACCCATTTCACAATCAATACCTACTGCTTTCACCGCAGTTTTGGAGATGTGATCAATCTTTTTGAATGGAATGGCAGAATGCATTTCCTCCACATTATTCCAATAATACACATGATGCTGAGCAACTGAGCATGTCTCATTCTCATTACCTACTTCTGAACCACAACAATCGTAAAATCTGGTTCGTTTGTCTTTTCTTCTGATTCTTCCAGGATGGAATTGACAACGGACAATATTCATGTGCTCACTTCTTGTGAATTGAGCACCACATCTCTTGCAAGTCCTCTTATTTTCAAGTTCAACCTGTTTAGGCGTTTCCATCACATATCCGAATTTTATCAACTTTGGTCTCGGTATCACCAATTCCTTCAACTTGTCTAAGAGCTCTGCACCTGTCAAAGTCTTTTCAACGCGTTTGTATTTTTCTGGGTTTGCGATCTGATGTATCTTTCTTTTTATGGATTGGTTATAGGTAGCTGCTGTAGTCTTTGAAGCGATTTGGTATTCTTCCTCGATAGACTTTAATATTGGAGTTCTTTCGTTAGGATTGAACTTCTTGAAAGCATCGACCATGAATTGAATGAATCGTTTCCTTTCTGGGATACCGGCTGGAGCCTTTGGCTTAACTTCTCTTGGAAGTATGTACGGTGGATCTGAAACCACCTTTATTTCCTTGCCTTGTAAGAATAATCCAATATTGGAATTATACTCTTCCTTGGTCTGACTCAAGTCAGCTATACGAAATTCCTCCTCAATGGCATCCTGCTCTGTCCTGTCAAGTTGCTCATCTTCGTAGTGTTCTGCAATTTTCTGGATATTGGCATGTCTGATTTCGAATTGTAACTCTAGATGTGAAATATTCTTTGGCACCAAACGGTATTCATCCTCGTCATCTGACTCGTTATCTGTGACTTCATTGAAATTTGTGGTAATAACTTCAGAAATTGGCTTGAAAACTTCCTTCGGCTTCGAATCGGCATGCAAATGGGCTCGTTTGGTCGACTTTTCAGGCTGTTCATCCTGCAAAACTCTCTTCTTTGGGCCAATTTCATGGCTAAAAAGGCAATTCAAAATGTCACAGGGACGTTCTTTGGTATGTTTTGGACAATTTGTATTTTCAAACACATTCGGGGTTAGCCTGAACATCTTTTGGATCACAACAGGGGCCGTTTTGCAAGCATAGAATGAACATAGGGTTGATTAGTATAATTATTATTACCCGGATTTACAGTATTGATTTCTTTGCGCGCTCGTAACCATATGGAAAAGTATATAAGTGAGATGAGTCTGCCACCATTTCTGTTTTTTTTTTCTTTTCTCTGTCGACGTACTTCATAGGATCATTTCTATAGGTCACGTC